>JAMRYI010001297.1:0-33158 GCA_029231635.1 Ditylenchus weischeri
CACTTAGATTAAAAAAATTTTCTATTAGTTTGAATTACATAATTTTCATAATAAAAGACTCAAATTTTTTAAATAAAATAGTAAATAAGATTTTTTCACACGCCGCTAGCGTCGCCGCTCATTTTTGCCCCTTCCGTCGCCGCCGCCGCCGCCGCCGCCGCCGCCGCTTTTTTCGCCGCTGCCGCTTTTTTCGCCGCTGCCGCTGTTTTTTTGGCAGCCCGCCGCTCGCCGCCGCCGCTGCCGCTCTTTTTTTTGCGTGTCCAAGTATGCTCGTAACTTGGTATGAATAGTGTTTTAATTATATTTTTATTGGGTTGAAACATAAGTCATGGTGGTTTTTTGTTCATACAAGCTTTGTCCGAATGTGAAATATGTCTACCTTGATGTTACCTGTCATTTTGTAGACGAGAGTCTCCTCTTTCATCTAGCCTTTGAAATTTCACAATAAAATAATGATTTTTAGTCTTCAGGAATAGAGCTTCAAGTTGAAAAAAAGAATCATCTCTGACATTTTTTAAACTGGTCAAAATTTTGGTCAAGCGTTGAGCGCTGCAACAGTGTCTCAGCCCTATGTTGTAGCTCAGATCAAGAGCTTTGAAATCTATTTCACAGAATAGTCTTTGAATGCAAAAGCGTTGAGATATGAAAAAAGCAAATTTTTCAAAAAATTGATGAAATTCAAGTTTTCGTTTTTTTGATGTAACATTAAGGTAGACATATTTCACATTTAAGAGCACAAAGGGTTTGAAGACTTGGACTAGAAGGTTAGACGGCTATACTAAAGAATGCCCCGCGCTCAAGCTAGCGCAAAAATTTACTTTTCCTGAAGGGGGAAGGGACCCGTCTCATATTGATTCTCGTGCTCAGTTTTGAATACTGGAGCCTACCGCTTATAGAAACTCTGGAATGCATGCTTTTCATGCATCCACAGTCACTCGAGTGATTTGTGTCTAAGGTATTTGGGTGTGCGCATCTCAACTCCAAGCCCTTTTCGGTTGCGCAGGGGCTTGAGTGTTAAAGATGGGCGCACTCACTTACATAGACATGATTCAGAAGTACTCTTGATCGTAAAATGCATATAGAGTCTCGTTTGCCACAACCCATGTTGAAAAATAGGGTTGGCGGGTAACCGAGATTTTCGGTTTCGGTTACCCGAACCGAAACCGAAAACCGAAATTTTCGGGTACCCGACCGAACCGATAACCGAAAACCGAAATTTTCGGGTACCCGACCAGACCGGAACCGAAAACCGAAATTTTCGGGTACCCGACCCGAACCGATAACCGAAAACCGAAATTTTCGGGTACCCGACCCGAACCGATAACCGAAAACCGAAATTTTCGGGTACCCGACCCGAACCGGAACCCGAAAAATTTCCGATTCTCGGATAATATTTTCAGTTCGCCATATTTTTTAGATGTTAAAGATAAATAGAAATGCCAGTAGTCAAGTCAAATCTGGATGTTTTTATTGAAAAAAGTGAAATAACACAAATTAAAGATCACATCAGCCACTGTTTCCATCTTTGCTTTCTTTGGCACACTTGGACCGGTCCCTTTCTTTTCCATAGTTTCTTTGTGCTTTGCTGACTTCAAGTGATGTGAAAGATTAGACGTAGAGCCAAACTTGCATATTTTCAGCTCGTCCTCGCAAATGCAAAGAGCCTTGTCTCCGACTTTTTTGAATGACTTCCAGACGTCGCTTGGCATATCTAAGACATAAAAAATAGGTCCAAAATGTGAGAGTTGCATTATACATTGTATAATATAAATCAAATTTCTTCGGTTATCTGAACCGATAACCGAAAACCGAAATTTTCGGGTACCCGACCCGAACCGATAACCGAAAACCAAAATTTTCGGGTACCCGACCCGAACCGATAACCGAAAACCGGAAAATTTCCGGTTTTCGGATAAAAAAACCGAAAACGGGTACCCGAACCGCCAACCCTATTGAAAAACATGGCAAGCCAAAATGTTTTGGCGCCAATTTAAATTATGAAATTTTGACTAAAAAACCATGATACCCACCTGTAATCGAATTTTTTTTTATTTTTCGAAACCAAAATGTCTCCGTGCGGTTTCAAGCACCAGAATCAATATTAGACAGGTTCCTTCTCCTCGAGGAAAAGTAAATTTTGCACTAGTTCGGGGCGGACACTCTATAGTGTCACCTGTCAGAGACACATTCAGAAGGTGAAAGACACACCAACTTACGATCAAGAAGAACCCGAGCAAGACTCTTCATAAAAAATAAATTAGCTACAATAACTGAAACGCGGCAGGATATCCTTATGAAAGACCACATCTAAAAAAGAACTGGTCTTTTTTTATTAGTTGCTGCGAACAGAAGTCAACACTGAGTTGTTTACAAAATATGGCTCTACAACCACATTTCAAAAGCCTAAAACGGGTAGGTGAAAAACTGCTTAACGAAAATCCGCTTAAAATCTGCGTAGCGAAAAACATATACATATATAGAAAAAATAAAAAACGATTGTGGCAAAACGAGACTCTATATGCATTTTACGATCAAGAGTACTTCTCGGAATCATGTCTAAGGTAAGTGACTGCGCGCATCTATAACTCTCAAGCCCCCTGCGCCCCCGAAGGCACACTCAAACACCTTAGACACAAATCACTCGACAGAGACTCTGGATGCATGAAAAAGCATGCATACCAGAGTTTCTATAAGCGGTAGGCCCCAATATTCAAAACTATGTTCAACATCTTCTTGTTAGTGGGCCCTGTGTTATTAGTGTCCCCTTTTAGGACCTTGTGCGCAAAGTGCGCTCAACATTTCGCCTCAAAAATTGAAAGGTTAAATTCTTGTCAATATTTTCAAATAAAGTAACGGTTTAAACAAAAAAATCATGTCTGTATTGAGAAAACTGAGAAGAAAAAAATGTTGAGGCGCACAAGGTCCCTTTTATGCCCTTGCTCTCCCTATACTGCCCTTACTCCCTTTAAAAATTCAAAAGGCGCTAATTTAAATTATGAATTTTCACTTATGAAGAAAAAAAGTTTGACCAATTTTGAAATTGCTCGGTGCCTCGTTGTTTTGACTAAATCTGTGACAAAAAAGAGTGAATCTGTGACATTTGAAATCTGTTACAGAAAAAAGTGAATTTCTGACAAAAAAAAGTTTTGCCCGTTATTAGTTAGACTTAAGTGGAAAAACAAAAAGACATACCAACTTTGAGGGAAAAAATGAATGTCTTCGCCTGTTGGGTTGTGTGTAGATGATTGGGATACTTTTATTATCCTTTCATATTCTTTTATTATAAAACAAGTCATATTAGACTTACATCCATTACAATGGATTTCTATTTTGCCCTCTGAGTTTGATGTTTCGATTGGATGGCTAAAATAAAAAAAAATCCTAATCTTTTGAGCCAGTGAATGTTATGTTTTACCGAGTGACCGAAAAGTTCCCGGACAAAGTTTAAAGCCAAATTTTTCAGTGAAATAAGAACATAAATGCATTTTTAGTATCATCAGAAAGCCCTTGTTCTCCTCTCTTGAATAGTTTATCGGGCATTGTGCGACTTTGGGAAGAAGGGAAGAAGCAAAGTGAGATCGCTCGTTATATGAGTGTTCCAAAGCAAACAGTTTCGGATACCATCAAGCGATTTCGTGAAACAGCTGCTCTGTCTTCATTGCGGCCTGTTTCACGAAATCAGCTTGATCCATCAAACTGTTTGCTTTGGAACATTCATATCACGAGCGATCTCACTGCTTCCCAAAGTCTGCACACCTGCTCTCAGATCGGACATTCTAAAGCATGGAATTTATTGACATAAAACGACAAGCGATACACTATTCAAGAGAGGAGAACAAGGGCTTTCTGATGATACAATGCATTTATGTTCTTATTTTACTGAAAATGTTCTTACTTCTTATTTTACTTGGCTTTAAACTTTGTCCGGGAACTTTCCGGTCACATGGTATTATTTGCTCGTCTCCGCAAATTCTCTAATAAACGGACCCCCTACAGTTAACTATTTTTAAATTTGTTTTGCTTTTAACCCCAACATTGTTTATTTTTTGAAGCGTACGACAACTCATTTTGTAGATCTTATCAAAGTCTACAAAATGAGTTGTCATACGCTTCAAATAAACAATGTTAGTTAAAAGCAAAACAAATTTGAAAATAGTTAACTCTAAGGGGTTACGTTTATTAGAGAATTTACGGTAATTTAAAACCATAAGATGTACGAAAACTTCAAAAAGCAAAAGAGCTTCGGGGTTTAAGTGTTCATCGAGTATTGATTGCTTGAATTTAGTATTTGATTATTCTTAGGTAGGGTTGTCGAGACGACATGTCCATTTCGACATTTCCTGTCGAAATGTCGACATTTTTCGACATTCGACACGACACGTCATGTCGAACATTTTCGACTCGGCTCGACATTTCGACTCGACATGTCGAAAATTGTCGACATGTCGACAACCCTATTTTAGTGCTTTTTCGCATACACGGCTTTTCAAAACGCCCGAAAGTATTTCTTATAGGTTTTCAAGCGCATTTTGCGGGAAATTAAAAAGCTCATCACATTTGACTAGACTTAAAATGACTTCCAGTTTTCTAAATTATATATTTTAAAAATTTGATCTGTATTTTCTGACAAAGAAATTACTTAGCTTACTTTTTGTGTATAACTTATCATTTGAAATACAAACCTCCGCATCTACATATAAAAATAAGTTTCATGTACTTTTTTGTCGTGTATTTGACGTAAAATCTGGACTTTCGTCAGACCTACACTCGAATTGTTATAGAAAAAGTTGAAAATCTGATATTTATGGTCTACTTCTGATTTTTGATTTTACGCCGAACAACTAATAAAAAAAAGTTTTCAACAAATTGAAAAATCGATGGTGTCCATAGGTGGGGTTGAACTCGTGAATTCTAGGAAAATAGCTTATTTTGCTGTGTGATACCCTGTGATTCCCCATCAGTAGTACGCTCTACCCATAAATATTTTCGGACGTTTTGAAAGCGTTGAAAGCATACTATTGCTTTGATTAATCAAGCAACACAATTTAAACTATAATTTGTCTTGCGCGAAAAAAAATTTTTGGTTAGAGAACATTTTTTGCAACCATTAAGGGGGGGGCTACTCGGTTTATCACCCCCAAATCGACTTTTTTAGGAATGCCTAAAAACCATTTTTATACAATAATTTTGCCATAATAGGACCAGAAAAGCAATTTAAAAGGGATCATGGGCTGTATTGGGAGGGGATGAGAATAATAGGGGCCACTTTTAGCGCCAAAAACTTGTAAACGATGTTGAACATGGTTTTGAATACTGCGGCCTACCGCTTATAGAAACTCTGGTATGCATGTTTTTTCATTCCAGAGAGCATGTTTCCAGAGTCACTTTCGAGTGATTTGTGTCTAAGGTATGTGAGTGTGCGCATCTCAACTCCAAGCCCCTTCGGGGGCGCAGGGGGCTTGAGAGTTAGAGATGCACGCACTCACTTACCTTACACATGATTCCGAGAAGTACTCTTGATCATGAAATGCATGTAGAGTCTATTTTTGCCACGGCCCAAGTTGAAAAACACTCCCCTCCCAATACAGCCCATGATCCCTTTTAAATTGCTTTTCTAGTCCTATTATGGCAAAATTTTTGTATAAAAATGGGTTTTAAGCATTCCTAAAAAAGTCGATTTTGGGGGAAGGGGGTTTGAAAAAACCGAGTAGTTTTTTTTTGGGGGGTGGATGATTAAAAACGATAAGCGTCAACAATGGTATATTTTCGCGCTTGCAGCTATTTTTTAGCTTTGATATGGTAACTCCACCGAAAATTGCCAAAATAGTGTTTAGGCCTTGAGTGATACCCCTTTAGGGTGCAGGGGGCTTGGAGTTGCTCGAGAGTTATAGATTCCACCGAATAAGGTACCCAAGAACCCTCAAAAAATAGACAAAAGTCCAGCCGCTCTCTATAGAGAATATTACTGAATTAAAAAGAAAACTTATCTTATACATTTGTCAAGAAAAGCTGACAAAAATTTATCTACTGGATCACGAACCAAGGCGAAAAAGTTCCATGTTTTGAACAGTTCCTGCTCACTACTAATATTGTTTGACTGTAAAATTTTCGCTATAGAATCGCTATCAATTAAATTACCACATTGCCTAAAAATGTTTCATAAAAAGCTCTTAATAAAACTTTTTTATAAAAAAAAATTTTGCGTTGAAATAATTTTCGACCCTGAAATGGCGCTTTTTCTGCCGGAAATGGCACATTTCCTGCCGGAAATTTGAAAAAGCTTTTCTTTTCGGGGTTTTGTCATTCTTTAATTTTTGACCAGCGTGTCCCATGATCTCAGCTTTCTTACTATCAACTGACTGAATGAGATTAAAGTTGGACGAAAAGGTCTTTGAACAGACCAAATTTTTCCAAAAATTTGGTCCATTTAAAGACCTTTTCTTCCAACTTTTTGAAACCTGATTTGGTCAGTTGATAGCTTGTAAGAAAGTTGAAATCCTGGGCTTCACGCTGGTCAAAAAAGTAATAAGAAAACCCCCGAAAACAAAAGCTTTTTCAAATTTCCGGCAGGAAAAGTGCCATTTCAGGGTCGAAAAGTGTAACAACTTTTAATTTGACCAAAAACAAAACTTTGCACTTTTTATGTATTTGTTGGGTTAAATGGCAGTTTTAGGTCAAAATTATTAAAGATTTTTTTCTGAAAGTTCAGTTAAAAATCTACTTGTTGGTGAAAAAAACATATGCAAGAATTTAAGTTTGGCTTTAGAAAAATTTGAAAAAACGAGGAATTTTCGAGGTACTACAAATTTGCTGTCTTTGTGGAAATTTTTGTATTTTTGTCAAAAACATGACAATTCATGTTGATTGCTATAACTATATTTTGTAGATTATACGTTTCTCTACAAAAATTGTGTGACTTTAACTGCGTTCCACAACAGTGTATTCATGCAAAAAAAACAGCCATTATATTGTTGAGAAATTAAACTTAGAAAGTTTAAATACAGTTTGTTAAAAAAACAATTTGACTTGAAACTTTTTTGTTTTTCGCTAGACAAACCCTAGACTCTGACACCAGATTCGTGTTCAGCATGCTCGACTTGCTTATAAAAATGCCCTTAAACTTCAAAACTTACTGTCACATTTCAAATTCCGCTCAAGACAACAAATATTCAAACACTTAATTTTTCGACCATTTAAATATTTGTTGTCTTGAGCGGAATTTGAAATTTGACAGTGAGTTTTGAAGTTAAAGAACATCTTCATAAGCAAATCCAGCATGCTGAACACGAGTTCGGTGTCGAAATTCAGGGTTTGTCTAGCTCAAAAAAAGTTTTACGTCAAATTGTTTTTTTAATACATTTTATTCAAACTTTCTAAGTCAATTTTCTCATTAATATAACGGCTGTTTTTCATGCATGAATACACTATTTCCCGCCAATTGGATTGCTCTATCGACACCTGCAACAAAAAACGGTAAACTATCTGCACAGAAAAAAGTTATTCCCTAAAACTACAAAAAATCGACGTTTTCAAAAGTGGTCAATTTCACTATTTTTGATTTTTAGTTATAAAATACCCTTTTTTTTATTTCACATGATATATATCATTAGAAAGCCCACAATGTCAGCGTCATTTTAGTGTATAACAACCACTGAAACCCTGTCAAAAATTTTCAACATGCATTGAATTTAGAAAAAAAGTCGCCACTTTTCTACCTCCGAAAATGACCTTTTTTCATTAGCTTTTTTTGCCAGCACCTTTTCTCAGCTAACACTATCTTGTTCAGCTTGAAATTCTGCACAAGTACGCCAAAGTTACAAACGGTAATGTAAGTGTTGAATCAAATCTGTTGAGATTTTGGGCCCATAGGCTAAAAACTGGAGGAGAAAGCTAGTAAAGTACTGAAAAACCGCAGTGAGCTTTACAGGGTGGCGCAAAAAAATTCGGCCACCTTAAAAAAATTGAAGTACGTAACCGCTTGCCCGGTCGGTTTCCGATTTTTGGGTGGCAAGCCCTCGGAGACCTCCACAAATGGCCGGCTGTGATGAAGATCACAAGCAGATAGCTCCTAGGTAGCTTAACCACTGTCATCGATTTTCCTGGGGAAATTGATGGGTCGAGGAGCTTCTTACGCAAATTTTTCTAAGTGCCCGCGTTTTTTTTGCACCACCCTGTATATACGCATCGACCAGGTCAATACTACTGGGTGCACGCCCTATTTTTACCCACTTTTATTCACAAGTTTTGGTGTCAAAATGATCCTCAGGCTCTTAGCTATTCAACAAAATTATTAGCGCAGGGAAAAATTTAAAAATTAGAATAAAAAATAAGGTGTGCAGCCAGTAGTATTTCAACCTGTGACTCAGAAAACCCGTTTAAAGTTAAAAAATGTCTTTGCCCCCCCTGTGGTTTTTCAATACTTTACTAGCCTTCTCATCCCAACTTTTTGACCTATGGGCCTGAGCTTTCAAGATATTCGATTTAAAGTTGCATAGGCTGGCTACCTAATGTGACCAAACTGCCATAGGCTAGTTAAAAACAAGTTCGAGAGGTTCCCTTGTAAGATCAAATATTTACCTCGCATTGCCTGAAAAACTTTTTTTGCTAATATTGTTGAACTTGTTTTCGTCATATAAAAAACAAATTAAAGAGTCCAATACTGTCGACATATTTTTCTGTATTCTGCAAACTGCCGTTTTTTTAGATGGAGCTACCTGAAATAAAAAATTTTAAACTAAACCTGTTAAAAATGTAATTTTGGGTGAAGTAATGGTTATATAGTCAAACCTGTCTATAACGTCACCCTTCGGGACCGAGCCAAGGTGACGTTATAGAGAGGGTGACGTTATACAGAGGTTTGATTAAAAGGGGTCTAAACCAAGAGACAAGGAACAAAGAGACATGAAACAAAGGGGCTTTATTCGGCATAAACGAACTCAATTCAATCCAAAGCTCTCCAAAATCGTTGGCTGGCGCATCTTCTTTCTTCGGAGTTCCTGCATCTCATCGTCGAGAAGATCGAATGCCTTCATCACGCCTGGCTTGTTGGTTGCAGCTTCTTGCGTTTTGAGGCAACTCCCGCTTCAATGGCCGCTTCAATTGCATCCTTCTGTTCCGGAATTCCCCGAAGCGTAGTTCTCTAAATGTTGAACTTCCTGGCCACCGCTGTCTGGTTCGGATTCTTCTTCAATTCACCAAGGATCTCCTTCTTTTTCTCCAGAGGTATGGCCGTACGCTTGCGTTTCTGCTCTGACATGATTCTGCTCTGAAACTTGAATTTTTGAACGGAAGTGACGTTATAGAGAGGGAATCGGTGACGTTATAGCGGACGAAGTTATGTCGTTTTATACAACATTTTGGCGGGGATTTATGAAGGTGGCGTTATAGAGGGGTGACGTTATAGATAGGTTTGACTGTATTAATAAAGTCAATAACTAATAAATGTGTTTTTTAGTAAAATTTTCAATTAAAATTTAATCAAATTTCGAAATTCGGCATTTTACTCAGCTTATGCTTGAATTTTGTTTTCACACATCAAAATTTTTTGAGTCTTGAATTTTTAATATCACCTCCCTTGCAGTTTGGCCTGTAATAATCTGGAGGTCCACTTTAGGCAAGTGCGGGTCCAACCAATCAAAAATTTTCTTTTGATATTTCATATTTGGGTTGAGTCGTCAAGTTTCACCCCAGATGAGGTGAGTAAACGAAAATGACTGCAATTTATTATTAACAAGTTACCAGTAATTACCGTATTTCCTCTAATTTGATTCAAAATCGTGTTTTGAATTGTGTTTTTGACCCATTTTTGATCACTTCTCTCAGGCAGTTACCATCTATTTTGTAGCTAGAGAGATGAGCTACAAAATGGTTGCTAACTTGCCTGAGACAAGTGATCAAAAAGTGGACCAAAAACACAATGCCAAAACACGATTTTGAATCGGGGGGCGCTAATTAGAATAGGGTATAAGCTAAAGGTCAGTATCTCAACCCTATTGCATAATTCACAAATCTAGGGCTTCAGAGAAGTCGATCTATAAAAATTAATTTCAGACAAATTTCTTGCCGTACCTTGTAATTTTTGCAGTCTCCCAATACTTTTTCAACGGAAATTTTAGTATAATTTTAGTTTCTTGTCAAATTAGAAGCAAAAAAAATTTTTTTTTGAAATTTTTTTAAGTTGCCTCGGTCTCCCCTCTTGTTTTTTTTTGCAAAAATATTTTTTTTTCTGAAAGTCTCAAATTGAATTTGCAAAAAAACAACAGCGGATACTAAAACATTATTTTATTAGGTGGGGTTTGAAAAAAATACTGCATAATGATGATTAGTCCATGATCCGAACTTGGCAGCACACATTTTGCTATCTCCACCAATACACAGTGAACTTGAGTCGCCTTTCGTATTGAAAAAACTGGTTTCCAAGTGTGTCTAAAAAATTGTCTTAACCATTGAAACTTGGTTGAAATAACTTTGGAATTATTTTTTCTGATAAACTCTGAGCTGTTAAGCAGTTCGGGTCCAGAAAGATCAACTAATAAATTGGTTTCTTCATTTAAGACATTTTTATGACTAAGAAGATTGAAATAATTCAATAAGAATAATAGAGTTAAAGATGCAAATAATAATAAACAGACGTGTACATTCTTCATTTTGTAAGAAAATAAAATCTGACTTTCTGTAATTTCGGACTGAACAGTTAAACTTCAGCCCTAGGGAGGTGTCGGTTTGTCGAAATGCCATCTTACGAAGTGAAAAAATAAAATTTAAGGCCGTACTACAACAAAGGATGTGCATTTGTTTCTATTATATATAAAAATAGGACCAAAAGTGGTCCTTTTTTAAGACTCATGGTTCTAATTGGATCCTATGAGAATTTAGTCCTACCGGGTGCGCCAAAAGTTGCCGGACAACTTTTAGATTTGATTAAAAGCAAATGTTGAAATAAAAATATTATTAATATATAGCCCTGAATCTCCTCTTCAAATGGTATATCAAACATTTATTTCACTCAATAAAATGACACCATTGGCATCAATACATAACTTGAGTGAAAATTGTCAATGGCATTGGATCATCTTCTGTGGAATTGCTGCCCATTCTTTGACGAGGAAGCTTCAAAGCTGCGATTGTTTTGACCGTGATGAACTACTTTGTGTGGCCTTACCTGAAGTCTAAAGCCTGCTCAAAGCCACACAAAACAATCGCAGCTTTGAAGCTTCCCTCGTCAAAGAATGGGCAGCAATTCCACAGAAGATGATCCAGAATGCCATTGACAATTTTCCAAAAAGACTCAAGTTATGTATTGATGCCAATGGTGGTCATTTTCTTGAGTGAAATAAATTTTTGAGAAATAAATTTTTTGAGATACCATTTGAAAGAGGAGATTCAGGGCTACAAAACTGTATATTAATAATATTTTTATTTCAAAATTTTTGCTTTTACAATTAAATCTAAAAGTTGTCCGGCAACTTTTAGCGCACCCGGTAAATAAAGAACTGCTTCTAAATAAGCACCTTGATCTTAATTTAGAGTCAAATTTTGGTCCTTTTTTGGGACCACTATACCTGAATAGAAGAAGGTCTAATTGGGGTTGGGTAAATACCGGTATTTTGTTTTCCTGGTATTAATATCGGTAACCGGTATTTTTCGGTATTTTATTACCACCGATGCTAGGTAAGGTAAATCAAAATTCAAACAGGGAAAGACAGTCAAACACAGTCGAAGAACAATTGATAGACACCAAGAAAAGTTTTATTAGCACATAACACTCAATCAAACTGGTTAAACAACTCAAAATTCAGACAGTAAGCAATATAGACCAATTTTCCATTTCCATCTTTTTCTTCTTTTCGCTCAAAGTACGTCCAGCACCAAGACAACGGCTTCTTGCTTTGCTTGCTTATCGTAGAGGACTTGAAAAAAGTTTAACCAACATTATTAACAAATTTTAAAATAGCGACTATCCATCTTTTTTTTCCGGTCTTTTATTAATAAAGTATCGGTATTAAAAAGTGATCCTAAATTAAGACGAAAAAATTAGTACCTCGGTTTTTTGTTTACGACCAGAAATTTAGGACCAAACTCTCATAAGACCCAATTAAGACCATAACTATTGAAATAAAACTACTTTTATGCCTCCTTTTTACGATTTTTAAATATAATAGGACAGAATGCACATCGCTGACTACAATTACCCTTACACTTCACAAAAATGTGAAGGGGCTGACGAGTAATCCGTTAAAATAAAAATTAGTTAAAGCACACTTTTTATACTGTAAACTGTAAAATATAACAGGTGCTATAACAATCCTTTTTTACGATTCAACCTATTTTTCGTATTTTTATGCTTAAAAGAATGAGATGCTTGGTTATCAAATATAATTTTTCAGCATCGACTGATTTCGGGGTCGCGGGTTTTTAAGGTGTCAGGTTAACGAAGAGTCAATGTACCTTGCAGTAAAATCCCGATATAAGACCGACCTTTTATCAGAGGTGTTCTTATACGGAAAGCCTTATCTCAATTTTTAAAAAGGTCTTATATAAAGTGTACAGGGTGAACCAAAAACTACCATTTTATCGAAAATTTTAGTTCTATTTTTTGTGAACAGTATGTTCATGTATATCTGATGTGTTTTCTTAACCTTAGGTAGCTCCCAGGTAGCTTAATCACTGTCAACGATTTTCCTAGCGAAATCGATACGGCGAGCGGCTATGTACACCGATTTTTTAAAAACGGTAGAGTTTTTTTTGATTCACCCTGTAGTCTTATTTCAAGAGTTGACTGTATTTTTTTGCCGCACAACCAAATTCAGTTTAAGGTACCCTGTTATCAAAAAGCCGGGTTATCGAGGTTCAACTGTATTCAGAATTTTCAACAAAAATTTTGCTCGTATCTTGTAGAGCATGTATTTTTAAGTAATTTCACGTGCAGTTGTTTTTTTAAGAGGAAGTAAGAAACATTTAAAGAAAGAGAAGCTTCTTTTTCTACCCTACAAAGCATTTGAACAAAAGATAAAGTTTCACTTTTAGTATCTTCTTTCCATTACTCGTGTAATCACTAATGTAAAGAAAAAGCGTTTTTTAAATCATTTTTGAAGATTTCTTAAAAAAGCCGAGTCTTTAGCTAAAATATTAGGTTGTGTCATAAGTTCTGTCGTTTTCCAGTCAAAGTTTCAAACACAGCCCAAAACAAGTTTTTATTCGAAACAAAGTATAACAATTAATCAAAAATAATCTCCTTCGAATTCTACGACTTTTTCCCAGCGTTCTTGTAAGCGAGAGATCCCCTTGACGTAAAATCCAGCCGGCTTGGAAGAGAAGAAACGATTGATATCGTCTGAAATTTCTTGAACTGTTGCGTATTGTTTTCACCGGAGAAGGCCTCTTCTTGAAGACGATCGTCATTGAAAAGGCTTGTTCTTCCGCTGCGAGGCATTTCTTCCAAACTTCTATCACCATTCTTGAATCGAGAAAACCATCTTTGGCATGTCCGCATATTGATTGCATCAGCTCCATAGACTTCACATATTTTGCTTGCTGCATTGGTTCCATTTAGCCCAGCATCGAAGAGAAAAAGCATGACGTGGCGAATATGATTGATGTCCATCTGAAAACAATAAAACAGTACAGAGGTTAACATGCAAGTCACAAAAATGAATTACTGAGCTTTAAAATTATGAACATAAACTTTTGAAATTGCGCTAAAATACAACAGGGGGGACCAAGGCAAAAACGACAGAACTTTTGACACAACCTAACATGTCAATTTTGACGCTAGATTTGTTTTCTTTGCAGTCGTATTTTCAGAAAAATCAAAAAAGAACACAAAATGTTTGATTTTTGTTCGCCTCCTTTCTGTAATTAAAAAAAACAGCCAAAAAATATCAATTTTTGCGCTCATAAGAGATAATACGGTAATCTAAGTTTTAATTGTAAAACAGGGTTTTTCACATCTTAATCCAATTTTCACTTGATGCAGTTTCTTTGCTAAATTATAATCAGTAAAAATTCTAAAAAGAGAAGATGTTAGAGGTCAGTTGTTGCAACATTCAACAGAAGAGGAGAGAAGAAAATGCAACAAATCACTAAAATAGATCTTATTTTCTTTGGAATTGTTACGGCTGCTAGATCAAGAGGTAAGATCTCACAAAATTACACCTTTTTGTGAATTTGTACATCCAACTATCTTTTGATTATTTCCAGGTTTAGGAAATGCTTTGACAGGTACCGTATTTCTTCTAGCAGCTCCACACCCTAGAAAGACATCGAAACCACGTAAAACTATATTAATCTAGGACTAAAATGTTATGCGAAACGAAAGAAAACTCGACATAATCCAGAATTTTTCGATATTTTCGGCTGAATTTTTGGTGCTTGTTCACTTCGGGAAGAGGAGGAAATCGGGGTACGCATCTTATATAGTATTTGGCATGTGTGGGTGGGTGGGTGGTTAACGCTTTTTTACTTCGAAGGCCAGAACGGATCGTAAATAGCGAAATCACGTTTGTCGCTAATACCATCGTGTTCCCCAGAATGTCAGCTTTCGTTTTAAAAAAAGAACAGGCGAAAAAAATGAGTTCTAATAGGGGATATACCTATTTTTATGAATGAAGTTGAGATTTTGCCCTTTCAAAGTGAAAAGTGGATTTATATTTGAATTTCAAAAGACGATATAGGCGCCGATGGGCGCCTGCTGACCCTTGTTTTATAATATTTTGCAAATCACCTTTAAACATCCCTTGAGTAAATTTTATACAGTCGACGCTTGATATAAAGTCTCAAAAATTTTTTTTTGGTTGGTTTAAACTGAATTTGGTTGAACTGACGCTCTATATAACGACGCTCGGTATAAAGTCCTATTCGTTAAAACGCCTCTAAGCATTTTTCGATATGTTTTTGTAGAGTCTTAAATAGAATTCAATTTGAATTGAAATTTGCCTTATGAGGAAAGAGATTTTGGTTTGAAAACAGTTTTCGGATGCATTTTTATGTTCATTTTTGAACAACGCGGTTGTTTATTTTGGCGCTTCCATTTTATTTTTTCAGCATCGATTATGGCAAGTTCTACAAAGAATTGGCGCATTATTCCTCTAGAGTTCAAGAAGCAGATAATCGAGGCTTCGGCAAACAAGAAACCAAAAGATCTCAGCGAGCAATTTAAGCTGCCGCCGACGACGATAAAGACAATTCTTGGAGACAGGGTGACCATTCTCAAGGCAATCGATGATGGTGGTCTCAGTCACTACTAAGCCAACGACATCTACAATGTAGACGACACAGAACTGTTCTGGCATTTTCTCCCGAACAAAACGATGGCTTTTAGAGGTTGGTTTTTTTCAGGATTTCGTAAGCTTTATGAAAGATTTTGCACTTCGGGCAAGAGATCTAAGGAAAAAATAACGGTGTTTGTCTGTGCAAACTTAAGTGGATCCGAAAAACTGCCCTTGCTCGTGATCGGAAAATCGGCCAAGCCTCCTGCGTTTGAAAACAAAGAGCCACCAGATCTGAACTTCTTCGGGACGTAATTGGCTGCTCTGGAACTTGTGCAAGGCAGTCTAGACGACTAATTGACCGTGAATGATCAGCTCGCAATCGGTGGAACACTATCCATAGCAGAAACAGCGGCAGAAGTCTGGACAGTTGAAGCGGAAGATCCAGACAGGTGAACTTTGTCGTTTTCTTGCCTTCGATTAGGCAAGAAAATTTCATTTTAGCGAGAGTGATGAAACGGGACGGGACGTGACAAAAATTTTGAAAAAAGATCCGGGACGGGACACCGGGACAGGATAGCCAAAAAATTTTTCCCGGAACAGGAATCCGGGACCAAGCGAAATCCCGGGACGGGACAATGATTTTTGGTAGGGACACAAACAGGAAATTTGACAACAATAATCTGGCAAGCCTGTTTTATTTCATGAAACACCAAGACAAATAAAATTAAAACAACACTTTGTTCAAATGCATTAACATCTCCGCCTTCTTCGGGTTCAAATTTGTCCTCTTGTAGTCGTAGATGTTGCGCGCCAGAGAGAAGATCGACTCACTTGCTACGCTCGTTGGTAGTGCAGACATGTCGTCTTTAGGGCCTGGAACTTCAAGTGGGTGATAGAATGCATGAATGATTTCAACTTGCAGGAAACCGGGATAATCAACGACATGGAAGAGTCGTCGAGTGTGAGTGAGACTGAGAGTAAGGAGTTTTCAAAATGACAACTTACTGACACTCCCACTCTCAGTGTGTGAACAGGCCACTAGGAGACGTTTAATATTATAAAATGCGCCCTCCAAAGTGAACAAGTGCCAAATCGTTAAGCTTTATTTATTTTTTATTCAAACTTTTCAATCTTTCAAATAGTTCATAAATAAGTAAATAAATTTTAGATAACACAATTACTTTGAGAAAATGTTCGCTATTCATTCTTTTTGCACAAGGTTATTTTTTTTCAAAATTACAAATATTGGAGCACTTAACCTTGACCCTCTTCACTCAATTCAGCTTGGGGGACCAAGGCAAAAAAAATTTTTGCATTTGTCAATACCAATAACTTTTTGCACAAAAAGTGTAAAATAAGTTGTTTTTCAGTCTTTTTAATCATTTTTACGCAAAATAGTTATTGGTATTTAAAAGTGTAAAAAAAATTGCCTTGGTCCCACAAGGGAAGGTTGAGTAAATCAAGGTTAATTGAGTGAAGGGGGTCAAGGTTAATTGAGTGAAGGGGGTCAAGGTTAATTGAGTGAAGGGGGTCAAGGTTAATTGAAGAAGGGGGTCAAGGTTAATTGAGTGAAGGGGTCAAGGTTAATTGAGTGAAGGGGGCCAAGGTTAATTGAGTGAAGGGGGTCAAGGTTAATTGAGTGAAGGGGGCCAAGGTTAATTGAGTGAAGGGGTCAAGGTTAATTGAGTGAAGGGGGTCAATTAATTGAGGAAGGGGGTCAAGGTTAATTGAGTGAAGGGGGTCAAGGTTAATTGAGTGAAGGGGTAATTGAGTGAAGGGGTCAAGGTTAATTGAGTGAAGGGGGTCAAGGTTAATTGAGTGAAGGGGGCCAAGGTTAATTGAGTGAAGGGTTGAAGGTTAATTGAGTGAAGGGGGTCAAGGTTAATTTAGTGAAGGTTAATTGAGTGAAGGGGGTCAAGGTTAATTGAGTGAAGGGGGTCAAGGTTAATTGAGTGAAGGGGTCAAATTAATTTGAAGGCACTTAATTGACAAAAATTATAGGCTTTACGAAAAAAAGTTAGAGTGAAGTAGTCAAAAAATAATGTTTTTTATTGTAGGGTTATTATAAAATTTAAACTTTGTCTATACTGCAATTCGGCTGGAGTACAGAATCCCTACGATAGCCCGAAATAGCCCAAAATCATCTTTTCTCAACGTTTCAGCACCTTATTCAAGCTTAAAACGTGTTTTGTCGAAAAAACCTTTTTGACCGAAATTTGACTTTTTGCATTGGTGGACCAAGGTGGGGCAAAACTTTTTTTGTCCCAGATTCACTTTTTTCGACCCAGATTCACTTTTTTCTGTCCCAGATTTGACTGGTCCAAGATTCACTTTTTTTTGTCCAAGATTTCCTCATTTTCGTCCCAGATTTAGTCAAAACCACAGGGGGGACCAAGCACTTTCAAAATAGGTCAAAAAATTTTTTGCTCATAACAGCCTAATATTTTTTCTGTGACGTTTCTACCATGTTTTGAGCATTTTTGCTAAAAATAATTTTTTCGCAAAATTTTTTGCCTTGGGGGACCTTGCCTTGCCTTGGGACCAAGGTCACATCTCAGGTAACAAACAATTTCGTCCTACCTTGGTCCCCCAAGGCAAAAAATTTTTCGAAAAAAATAGTTTTTGGCAAAAATGCTCAAAACATGATAGAAACGTCACAGAAAAAATATTAAGCTGTTATGAGCAAAAAAAAAAATTTTGACGTATTTTGACTAAATCTTGGACAAAAAGGAGGAAATCTTGGACAAAAAAAGTGAATCTGGGACAAGTCAAATCTGGTACAGAAAAAAGTGAATCTGGGACAAAAAAAGTATTGCCCTCCAAGGTGAACCACCGTACATAAGGGTATCTTACCCCTCTTTTTGGTCACTGGAGCTGGTCGAAAAGAGCCTCACTATGAATTTTTGATCAAGATTCTTGTTCGGAATCATGTTAAAAGTACGTGAGGGCGCGCATCTCTAACCCATTAAGCACCCTGCGCCCTCCTCGGTGGCTTCGTGGCTTAGGGTTGAGATGCGCACACCCACATACCTTAGACACAAATCACTCGAAAGTGACTCTGGATGCATGAAAAAAGCGTGAATATCAGATTTTTTTATGCAGTAGGGCCCAGTTAAGAACACTTTGTTCAAATTCCATCTTTTTGGAGTTCTGGTACAGGTACCAATCTAGGTACACTAGTGATTACTTGTGATCCAGGTACCCTTTTTAGGTTAAATTACCTTGGTGCCCCAAGCATACTTGCATGTTTTTCGAAAAAATGAAAAGCGCCGCCGCCTCCACCGGGGCTTTTCCAAAATGAGCGCCAGTTAAAAATTTCGCCGTCGCCGACGCTCCAAAATCGCCAATTTTTCACGGCGGGCTGCCGGTGCAAGTATGCCCCTAAGGCAAAAAGTGAAATTTTGGCCAAAAACAATTTTTACAAAAAAGTGTCAACCGTCACCTAAAAACATGTTTTAATAAGTTACTGCATGAATAAGTTGCTTAAACGTTGAAAAACATCGATTTTGGGCCATTTTGGGTCACGTAGGGATTCTGTACTTTATCCTTTCTGTACTTTAGGCACTACAATTCTAACAATAATTTTTTATTAATAAGAATCCTTCTTGGTGCTGTCAGCCTGTATTTTGCATTAAAATATTGGATCAACAATACTACTGCTTCACAACAAATCCTTCGCGTCAATGTACAAGAATTTTGTGAAAATGAAAATGTAACTTTTTTAAATATTTATTTTTTTCAATTATACTTTTAGTACCTGTTTCCAGCGCTCTTTCTTTCAGACAAATATACTTAGGAGCAATTTTTGTAAAATCAAATCTGAAGTTGCTGAAGTGATTTTTCGATTATTTAAGATTACTGCATACATACTTTATTTAGGATACGCTGCATACACGCTTAGACTTTCCGATTTTCCGACTAGATTTTGAAAAAACTGCCTCCTTAGTCAACATTCACATTCCTGGAAAACTTTTGATTGCTTGTGAAAATTGTTAGAAAAAAAAAAGAGAAAAAAAACCAAAAAAAATTGTCATCAAAAACTGAGACGATCTGCGTTTACAGAATTTCCAATTCGCGTCAGAACAAAAAATTATGGCAGTTGAAAAGTGTGCGATTTTCTTGAAACACCCTTTAGATTTGTAGCCCTGCATATTTTCTTTCAAATGGTATATAAAGTTTGTTTGGAATATTTTGTAAGACAGTCAAACCTCGATATAACGTACCCTCGGTATAACGTACCCTTTGATATAACGTAACCCTTGAGACCATTTGGTTGGATTTATTTTAAATTACAATAAGTTTACCCCCGCTATAACGTACCCTTTGATATAACGTAACCCTTGAGACCATTTGGTTGGATTTATTTTAAATTACAATAAGTTTACCCCCGCTATAACGTACCCTTGAAAAATAGTGTGATATATTTACCAATTTCATACATTTTTTGCTCTTTTTCTGCTTCTGCAATGTTTTCTGTAGTCATTAAATGTTTCCCTTTTAGTTTCGATGAGTACTCCAAAGCCGAAACGTCGAAAGGTCTTTTCTCCGCTAGCCATTGATTGTTGTTCGCGGAATTGTTATTGTTGAGCTTATGAATAAAATCACTTGAATATTTTACAAACCCTTGATATAACGTACACCTGTCATCTATTAGGTTTCTGCCTTCGATATAACGTACCCTCGATATGACGTATCCTCGAAACTTGCGCTTCAAGTTTTTTGAAAATAAGTGTTCGTTGTATCGAGAGGCGCGGGTCTTTTCGGCACAACTATTGCGATTTTTAGAAACGATTGGTAAAATCGGAATCCTTGCGATGTCTTGGACTAGACCATCCAAAGACAACTGGCCAAAGACTTCAAAAATCGGGCTAAAAAAGTGTCAGACCTTAGGCGGGAACGAACTTTTTGGGGGTTCGTTGTATCGAGAGTCGACTGTATGAATCTAAAATACGACAATCTAGCTCACATACTTAAGTCGGAAACTGAAATTTCTTAATTAAAGAATTTTGCTCAAATTTTCATAAAAAATACTATTTAGATGGTTTATGGTTTTGAAGCTGTTAAGAAAATTCAATCAAATCCAAGTAACAATTTGCTTAAACCGAAGTTAAACAGACTTAAATTTGATTGCAACTTTTTAACTCAACTGCGTCAATTTAAACTGTTAGATCAGCAAACATTTACTAGAGCATCATCCGTAAGTTAAACAAAAGACTTTTCTATCAGGTGAAAAATGTTTTCCGTGAGTTTCTTAAACTAATGTAAAGGCAAAAAGTGAGTTTTTAATCGTTAGGTCAAGTCTTTTAAATTAGCACAAATGTGTCTGGATAAAAAAATGTACAGATTCCGGTAGTCCATCGGCTGGGCCCCCCTCTTTTTTCAAATTTTTTCGAATTTTTTAAATTTAAACAAACAAAAATCAAAATTAATTAAGATAACTTTTAGCCATTTTATTCACATTAAACAAAATTCTCTTTCCAGAACCTTGTCTGTAGCCATATCATGTATCCAATAGTAGGAAAACAGAAAAATCTCAAATATAAATACCATAAAAATGCTATAGATAAAGTAAAAGGACTAACTTCTTTCAGACTTATTTGAGCCGATTCGAAAATGGTCCCAGTGAGGAAGCCGATTTGCCTCTTGCAGTTTTTGCGGTCGCACCGAAAACGTTGCTTTCCATCTGATCGTCGTTTATAGCGCATAGGTTTTCCACAGATGCACAATGGAGATGTGTGAAGCACCCCAATTGTTTGAAGCCACTGTTGGAATTCATCGTCAGCTTAACCATGAACCAGCACAATGAGTTGATACAGATTGATACCTCGCAGATTTTCCATTTTTTATAACTGGGAGCTCTTTATATAAAATGACACAAGTTACAATATATTTGAAAAAAAGAAGGGGGGGGCAGCCGAAGGAGTACCGATTAAAACAATTTTAATTGAAAAAAACACCCTTTACAAATAGTTTTCAGACATCTCTGAGTTACCGTATTTCCTCTAATAGAAGGACATGTCCTTCTATTTTTCAACCCCCTCGGAGAGTGTCCTTCTATTAGAGCATGTCCTTCTATTTTTCAACCCCCTCGGAGGGTGTCCTTCTATTAGAGCATGTCCTTCTATTTTCAACCGCCCTCGGAGGGTGTCCTTCTATTAGAGCATGTCCTTCTATTTTTCAACCGCCCTCGGAGGGTGTCCTTCTGTTAGAGCATGTCCTTCTATTTTCAACCGCCCTCGGAGGGTGTCCTTCATTAGAGCATGTCCTTCTATTTTTCAACCGCCCTCGGAGGTGTCCTTCTATTAGAGCATGTCCTTCTATTTTTCAACCGCCCTCGGAGGGTGTCCTTCTGTTAGAGCATGTCCTTCTATTTTCAACCGCCCTCGGAGTGTCCTTCTATTAGAGCATGTCCTTCTATTTTTCAACCGCCCTCGGAGGGTGTCCTTCTGTTAGAGCATGTCCTTCTATTTTTCAACCGCCCTCGGAGTGTCCTTCTATTAGAGCATGTCCTTCTATTTTTCAACCCCCTCGGAGGGTGTCCTTCTATTAGAGCATGTCCTTCTATTTTTCAACCGCCCTCGGAGGGTGTCCTTCTATTAGAGCATGTCCTTCTATTTTTCAACCGCCCTCGGAGGGTGTCCTTCTATTAGAGCATGTCCTTCTATTTTTCAACCGCCCTCGGAGGGTGTCCTTCTGTTAGAGCATGTCCTTCTATTTTTCAACCGCCCTCGGAGGGTGTCCTTCTATTAGAGCATGTCCTTCTATTTTTCAACCGCCCTCGGAGGGTGTCCTTCTGTTAGAGCATGTCCTTCTATTTTTCAACCGCCCTCGGAGGGTGTCCTTCTATTAGAGCATGTCCTTCTATTTTTCAACCGCCCTCGGAGGGTGTCCTTCTATTAGAGCATGTCCTTCTATTTTTCAACCCCTCGGAGGGTGTCCTTCTATTAGAGCATGTCCTTCTATTTTTCAACCCCCTCGGAGGGTGTCCTTCTATTAGAGCATGTCCTTCTATTTTTCAACCCCCTCGGAGGGTGTCCTTCTATTAGAGCATGTCCTTCTATTTTTCAACCCCCTCGGAGGGTGTCCTTCTATTAGAGCATGTCCTTCTATTTTTCAACCCCCCTCGGAGGGTGTCCTTCTATTAGAGCATGTCCTTCTATTTTTCAACCCCCCTCGGAGGGTGTCCTTCTATTAGAGCATGTCCTTCTATTTTTCAACCCCTCGGAGGTGTCCTTCTATTAGAGCATGTCCTTCTATTTTTCAACCCCCCTCGGAGGTGTCCTTCTATTAGAGCATGTCCTTCTATTTTTCAACCGAAATTTACTTTTGAAAAGCTTTATTTACAAAAAATTGTAACACAAATTTAACATTCCACAGAAAGATCACTTTCGTATTCTGCATACTCTTGGTCTTCTTCAAGATCAATTTCTTCCAAGAGAGATGCCAGTTTCTTCTCGTTCCGCGCTTGCATCAATTATGCTTTTTTTTGCACAATTAATTTGGCGCTGTTTTGAATGTGTTTTGGCTAACATGTAACAGTATATATGCTTCGATTAAAGCATGTCCTTCTATTAGAGGAAATACGGTACTTCTGTATTCGACTATTGTTAGCATAAATCGTTCAGAAAAATTATTGGCTTCTTCAATTCTCCAACCACCTTCTTCTTAGTCTCTTGCTCGGCACTTTTCCTAAACTATTACCTAATCCAAAATAAATACCGTATTTTCTCTGTTAATCCCCCACTCTGTAACAAATCCCCAATCTCTAATAATCCCCCACCACCAAGGACCTATATCTCAGCCCAGAAAAACAATTTCGCAAATCTGTTTTTTTGCGTCACGAGTTTACCTGATTACATTTTTCAGAATTTAGTTGATCACCCAAAAATCTCAAAATCGACCTCAAGTTTTTTCGATTATTCATGGGTTGAAAAATAATCCCCCATGGGGGTTTAATAGAGAAAATACGGTACCCTTTGTCCCTTTTTGGTAGGTGGAGCTTCCGGAGCTGATACAGCAAATTTCTGGAATTGAGCAGCCAACTTTAGATGAAAAATAGATGTGCCAAAAATAATATTTAATTTTTTTTTAAATCTCGATTTGAAAAACACTTTAAAACTTTTTTTGGCTCTTTCTTAATGACAGTTTTTATATAACTAGAAATTCAATTGAATTTTTTTAGCCAGTTGCTTTCCCACACCTGGTTGATCTGGTCTTTGCTTCTAATGCTGACCAATACAGTTCTTTAAGAGCTGTCATAGCATCTGCTCAATTAGCCTTTCAACATTCCTATAAAAGAATTATAGTTTACGATTTAGGCGGTCTTTCTACAAATGCTAATATAGTATGTTCAAATTTTCGCATGGCAAATTATATAATTTTTTTAAAGATGAATGAGTTAAAAAATGTTTGCAAGTTAGAAGTCAGAATTTTAGACTTTTCACTGTTGCCATCTAATGTTCAGAACATTTCAACTTTTTCTTGGAAAATTTTGCTTTTGTCAGTAAGTATCTTTTGTTCGTTCTAAAACAAGTTAAAACAAACAAAAAAAGTCATTTTTTTGATGCAGTTAAAAATTTTTTAACGAACACATCTCTTTTTTTAATTTTTAAGCATGAAGTTCGAGTGCAGAAATCATAATTCCGAACAACTATAATACAGTTGCCGAAAAATGTTGTTTGTTTTAAAACTGTGACACAGTTTTATAAGAGCAGTCAAAGCTGTGCCACAGTTTTCTCAAAAAATTGTCACAAATGTACTACCATTTTAGAGAAAACTGTAGCACAGTTTTAAAAGAGCAGTCAAAGCTGTGCCACAGTTTTCTCAGAAAATTGTCACGAATGTACTACCGTTTCAGAGAAAACTGTAGCATAGCTTTAAAAGAGCAGTCAAAACTGTGCCACAGTTTTCTCAAAAAATTGTCACAAATGTACTACCATTTTAGAGAAAACTGTAGCACAGTTTTAAAAGAGCAGTCAAAGCTGTACCACAGTTTTCTCAAAAAATTGTCACAAATGTACTACCGTTTTAGAGAAAACTGTAACACAGTTTTAAAAGAGCAGTCAAAGCTGTGCCACAGTTTTCTCAAAAAATTGTCACAAATGTACTACCATTTTAGAGAAAACTGTAGCACAGTTTTAAAAGAGCAGTCAAAGCTGTGCCACAGTTTTCTCAAAAAATTGTCGCAAATGTACTACCATTTTAGAGAAAACTGTAGCACAGTTTCAAAAGAGCAGTCAAAGCTGTGCCACAGTTTTCTCAGAAAATTGTCACAAATGTACTACCGTTTTAGAGAAAACTGTAGCACAGTTTTAAAAGAGCAGTCAAAGCTGTACCACAGTTTTCTCAAAAAATCGTCACAATTGTACTACCGTTTTAGAGAAAACTGTAGCACAGTTTTGACTGCAGTTATGAAACTTTATTACAGTTTTTAAATTAACTGTTTTTTTCTCAATTCCATTGTATTTTTTGCATTTTTGACACAACTGAGTTCTAGTTTTCACGCTTTGTGCTATGTACTCAGGGTTCAAGTACGTATTTGTGGGTTGACATTTTGGACTAATTGTTTTTGCTAGTTTTGATTTCATGGTAACTATTGAAAATTAAAACCATCACTTTTTAATTTTTCATATTTTGGCTTTGAAGTGCGCCAAAAATCAGCTTCCTAATGTAATATAAAAATGTAATATATTCTATGTAATATATTCGGCCAAAGTTCATTTTCCGAAAATCTCCCAAAATCGTATATTAACCAATTTTTAAGACGTTTTAGTCACTAAAACCTACATAAACAGTGTTTTTAGGTGACGGAAAGGCATTTGCAGAATTTTTTTCTCTCGAAAAAATCGACTTTTTGACCAAAAAAATAAAGAAATCTGAACTCAACGAAGAAAATGAGAATTTTAGGCGAATTTTTTTTGTGGAAAATGTCCTTCCACCACCTGAAAACCCATTTTTCATACGTTTCATGGCAGGAATTCGTTATCTGTGTTGTGCCCAAAAACGTGTTTTGACCACTTTTGCAGTCGTTTTAGCATGATTAAAGTGTAGAAAAATAATTTTTAAGATGGGGCTCGATAATTTAAAAAAAAATTTTTGACCGAAAATTGACTTTTTGACCAAAATTTTCATTTATTCATAACACACAACTCATTCATCAACACCTAATCGTTTAATTCCTCAATTATTTCATTTAAATCTTCTTCCGGAACTTCTTCATTATCAAGGCAATCAAATTAAAAACCATGTTTTTAAAACAAGCAATGAAAAAATATGAGAGCAAAACTTGTCCGACCGAAAAAACTGCAACATAGAAAAACTACAAAAATGAAAAAATGAAAATTTTGGTCAAAAAGTCAATTTTCGGTCAAAATTTTTTTTTTTGAAAAATTATCGAGCCCCACCTAAAAACTCTTTTGCTACACTTTGATCATGCCAAAACGACTGAAAAGTGGTCAAAACACGTTTTTGGGCACAACACAGATTCGGAATTTTAGCCCAGGAGCCACCAAGGCTATATGGGTACCGTATATCCTCTAATAAGGCGGCCCCTTCGACTTTGAGGACCTGTATCTCAACCTAGAGTAAATATTTTGCAAAGCTGTTTTATGCGTACACTTAAAGCATAAGAACCATGAATGCTTTTTAGGACATGTATGCAAAAGACCTTGACAAACCTGAACACGATGCTTTTATTTATGCTGATGTTTCAACGTTTTTCTTAGAAATGAATTATGCAGACTATTTTCTACACATCGACGATAACAGATTGACAGGTTTTCAGCTGATTGATGGACTAAATCGCGGAATAAAAGCATCCACTAACCCTTGTACGTTACAAAATGGACTTTTTTTTATAATATCTAAACTTTTTCATTACTATTCCAGTATACCTAGTTTGTATACCTTTTTAAAAAAAGCTAGCATAATTTTTCAGGTGCACAAAAAGGGTATTTTCGCTTTCCCAATAGATTCCCAAACAGGGCATTTTGCAGATTGCCAGCCAAACACAGTACGATCCCACAAATTACAATACTTGAAAAAAGTGTTTTAAATATGAGTCGCTAAAATAACTGGTGGAAAGAAAGTTCGTAATGGGTTTCTGAGCCAATTTTTTTCAATGAAAATCTTTTTTTTTAAAGTTCCAAATATACAGGGTTGAAGCATTTTAGCTCCTCTTTCAAATGGTATATAACATAATACATCTGCTTTAATGTTTAATCGGTATAATGGGAATAAGAAATACAGGGCAGAAAAATGAATCATCCGCCAGCTTTTTGGGTAGTTTTCTTTGTTGCTTCCCCTTTCTTATTAAAAATTTTGCTTTATTCCATTTATTACTATTTATTTATTTAGCAGAACTTATCAGCAATTGCTTGGATGTTCTCCTCAGTTGTTGCTGTAACCGGCCTGCCACTTCTTGATCTGTCTTCATTTGAGCCAGTCTCTTTAAATCGCTTGATGGCTTTGCTGACTGTTGGCTGGGGTATGTTGAGGAGTCGAGAAATCTCCATCACTCTTTTACCCTCTTGATAAAGGCGTACAATAGCTGGACGCAAATCACCCATTTTAGTTTGAATAAATGGAATAAAGCAAAATTTTTAATAAGAAAGGGGAAGCAACAAAGAAAACTACCCAAAAAGCTGGCGGATGATTCATTTTTCTGCCCTGTATTTCTTATTCCCATTATACCGATTAAACATTAAAGCAGATGTATTATGTTATATACCATTTGAAAGAGGAGCTAAAATGCTTCAACCCTGTATATTTGGAACTTTAAAAAAAAAGATTTTCATTGAAAAAAATTGGCTCAGAAACCCATTACGAACTTTCTTTCCACCAGTTATGAGTCGTCAAAGTCTAGCAGTATTGTTTATTAGAGCATAACATGAATGCTACTTTTATATAAAAATAGGAAACGCTCCGGCTTCCTGCCCAGGCTTCCCATGTTTCCACTTGTTATGCTCAACCGGCTAGGGGAAAATTTTCCAAATGTAGGTTTTCCCAAAACGAAATTTGCCATAAACAATAATTGGGCTATCAAAATTTGCAAAAACGAGCAAATTTGCAAAAACGAAAACGTTGCAAAAAAACCAAATAATAACGAGAGTTATTATTTGGTAAAGTTTTTTCCTTCGATCTCATACGTTTTTCTACAAAAAAGTTCATAGCAGGTCTAGTAATACAATTGGTAACAACAGGAAATTAGTTGTGGCAAATTTCTTTTGGCGTCATTTTCCCTAGCTGTTCAACGCATTTTTGCATACTGGCCGAAAATTAGACAAATCCATGCCTTACTCCTTTTTAATTTTTTTCAACCGTGGCAAAAATTCAACAAAAGTGGTACGGTGCCCGTTTATTGGTGACTGGCCGTTTACTAGAAGAATGATAATTTTGAATAAGCGTCTTAAAATTTGCTATTTCAGCACTCTACCAGTACATTCCTCTGCACCCAAATTTCAAAGAAGACGTAGAGTTGAAAAAAACCAATGTGATTCTTGTGAAAAAAAACGAATATACAAGAAAACTGCTCAAGTGGTATGTTGATACTTAAAAAATTTAGAACAAAAGACGAAGAAAAAACAAATAAAAACACAAAACGTTAAAAACACTTTTATTACAATATCAAATAAGTGATTAATGTTATGCCTCAAGTCTTTGTCTAGAGCTTGAAATAAAATTGACTCAATTTTAAAATAATTTCGAAAAAATTTCCCCCTTTTTGAACAGTTTCCGAAAAACTAAAGATTGAGAAATTGGCAGGAGTGCCTTATACGCCGTCCTCCCAAAAATGTGTTTTGACCATTTTTTCGAGCTTTTCAGTTTGTAATTAGGCGAAAAAACATGTTACAGTCGAACCTGGCTAACCCATCACCCCTGGGGACAACTTGAGGTGACGGGTTAGCCAGATTGACGGGTTACCGAGGGTGTAGGATTACAAAGAGCAAGTATCGATAAGAATCGTTTATTCGAGCAACTAACAATTCAACCACCCAAATCAGACGCTAAACAGTAGGGAAGAAGTCCTTGATCCTACTTTGCCTCTGCGACTTCCTTTGCTCTAGATAAAAGACCTCATCCAAGGTGTCGCTGTGATGAAACACAAAGGGTTAAAAAATGGCGGAAATATGAAAACTTTTCCGCAATATGCTAGGTGACGGCTTATCAAGGGTAATTTTCTTTGTTGATTGTGGACGGAGGGTGACGGGTTACCGAGGTGACGGGTTAATGGGGTAAGATTGGAATTTCTTTCTCGGCCAACCAATTTTTAGTTTAGCGGAATTTCTTTCTCAGTGACGTTAGCGGGGTGAAGTGTTACTGAGTGAGGGTTGGGTGAAGTGTTACTGGAGTGACGGGTTAGCGGGGGTGACGTGTTACTGGAGTGACGGGTTAGCGGGGTGACGTGTTACTGGAGTGACGAGTTAGCGGGGTGACGTGTTACTGGAGTGACGGGTTAGCAGGGGTGACGTGTTACTGGAGTGACGAGTTAGCGGGGTGACGTGTTACTGGAGTGACGGGTTAGCGGGGTGACGTGTTACTGGAGTGACGGGTTAGCGGGGTGACGTGTTACTGGAGTGACGAGTTAGCGGGGTGACGTGTTACTGGAGTGACGGGTTAGCGGGGTGACGTGTTACTGGAGTGACGAGTTAGCGGGGGTGACGTGTTACTGGAGTGACGGGTTAGCGGGGTGACGTGTTACTGGAGTGACAGGTTAGCGGGGTGACGTGTTACTGGAGTGACGGGTTAGCGGGGTGACGTGTTACTGGGTGACGAGTTAGCGGGGTGACGTGTTACTGGAGTGACGGGTTAGCGGGGTGACGTGTTACTGGGTGACGAGTTAGCGGGTGACGTGTTACTGGAGTGACGAGTTAGCGGGGGTGACGTGTTACTGGAGTGACGGGTTAGCGGGGTGACGTTACTGGAGTGACGAGTTAGCGGGGGTGACGTGTTACTGGAGTGACGAGTTAGCGGGGTGACGTGTTACTGGGTGACGAGTTAGCGGGGGTGACGTGTTACTGGAGTGACGGGTTAGCGGGGGTGACGTGTTACTGGAGTGACGAGTTAGCAGGGGTGACGTGTTACTGGAGTGACGAGTTAGCGGGGTGACGTGTTACTGGAGTGACGAGTTAGCGGGGTGACGTGTTACTGGAGTGACGGGTTAGCGGGGTGACGTGTTACTGGGTGACGAGTTAGCAAAGGGTGACGTGTTACTGGAGTGACGAGTTGGCGGGGTGACGTGTACTGGAGTGACGAGTTAGCGGGGTGACGTGTTACTGGGTGACGGGTTAGCGGGGTGACGTGTTACTGGAGTGACGGGTTAGCGGAGGTGACGTGTTACTGGAGTGACGGGTTAGCCAGGTTCGACTGTATTAGGTGGCGGAAAGACATTTTTCGAAAAACACATTTTCGACCAAAAATCGACTTATTGACCAAAAAATCATTGTTTTTGTAAATGTTGTGGTGTGTGGTCGTATTTTATCTTGCTCTTGCACTTTGAAATTTTTTAGAAAGTAGTGCAGGCATTTGATTTTTTAGTATTTTTATATTGAATTATGATGAAAAAACAGATGCCTGCACTACTATTTTCATCTAAAAAAACTCCCGAAAAATTGCGAAAATTCAACAGTTGGATCTAGACCTATCAAAGACCAAGGAAAAAAACTTTTAATGGAATAGGACAAATTTATAAGATTTTTTTAAAATAATTTTCAGGGCTCTTCTATGCGCATTAACAAAAGAATGTATAGATGCTGACAGTCATGCGGATTCTTGCAGCATGCCACAGGTAACTGCGGAATCTGGTCCGTCATGTTTTGGCAAGGATAAAAGTCTTTTGAGCGTGTTGATCACTAATGAAGAAAAAATATTGACAGATCAAGGTAAAGTAATATAATTTTTGGCGTTAGTATAGAATACCCCCTCCCCCTCCAAAATCAGACCTTCTAAAAATCGTTGCAACTACCCTTTGGAACAACAAATTTAGGCTTAGCCCTTAGGCTCAGGGGTAGGCCAGCGTATGGAAGTTGTGACTAATAAGTGTTTTACGCACTTTTTCTGGGGTCTGGAACATATATTTGGGTGCTCTTTACTTAAGTAGGCCAGCGTATGGAAGTTGTGACTAATAAGACGCAGGGGTCTGGAACATATATTTGGGTGCTCTTTACTTAAGTTTTAGAAGGTTTTGGGGCGGGTATTCTATACTAGGGTCGAATTTTTTTAACAGCATCCGAAAAAATGTAGGATAAAAAAGTCAAAACTTCACTTTAACTTTTGAAAAAATTGCAAAGTTCAATATTTAAATAATTGTTGTCTCGATAAGAATTTGAAATTTGACGTTGAGTTATGAATTTCAAAAGTACAGGGTGGCGCAAGAAATTCGCCCGATTTCAAACATCCATAACTTTTTGTTCTGACACGATTTCGAAATTCTGTAAACGCAGAACACCGTAGAATACGGGCGCTTTCATTTGGTATCAAAAAAAAATTCGACAATTTTTGACTTTTTCGCCTTGGTTCCCCCTTTGGTTAAAATTAGATTTAGAAAATGTCAAAAATCTAATTTTGGACCAAAGGGGACCAAAGACCATGGCAAAAAAGTCAAAAATTGTCGAATTTTTTGTGATACCAAATGAAAGCACCCGTAATTCTAAGGTGTTCTGCAGTTTAGGAAGCGCAGAATTTCGAAATCGTGTCAGAACAAAAAGTTACGGATGTTTGAAATCGGGCAAATTTCTTGCGCCACCCTGTAGTTTCATACAGTTGAACCTCGATTTATTTTGATGACACATTTTTCTGGTCCCTACTAGGAAAAAGACACTCGATTTAACGACTTTTGACTAATTTTCGTTGTCTGAGCATAAAAATAAATTTTGTCAACATTGTATACCTCTATTTGATTTCTACTGGAGCTCAAAAGGGCATATCAGCGCGTTACACTGCAAATTAAGACGTGGTCAAGCAATTATTCAAAAATCGCCCTTGTTTTCACTCGTTTCATGTCAGGTCTGACATTTATGACCTTATCCTACTTTTAAAAAGTCGGCAGAAAACTTTCGTCGGATTATGTAGAACGTTTATAGAAAACAGTCATGAAAGAAAGAAATTGCTGGTTCCCCCCTTATATTAGGTTGTTCCAAAGTTGTGAGACCAACCGCGTGAATTTTTTCTCTTTTATAGTCAAAAAGGTGAAAAGTTGTGAAAAGGCGTGTAATATTTAGGGAGTTTTTTTTTCGTTAATTAGTAGGTTACAATTTGATAAAAAAGTTATGAAGTTGGCCGATTAAAAATTTAGAGGACACTATGGTCATATTCACTTTTAGGGGGCAAAATTTTTGCCTTGGTCCTCCCTAATGTTTTTTCCTGAAAATTGCCTTGGTCCCCTGTTGTTTTGAAGGCGGTCATGTTTCAGGGTGATCATGTCAACCATAATCACCATGATCACCATAATCACAACATTAACATAACTCTATTGGACAAGGGGACCAAGGCAATTTTTAAGAAAAAACAAGGGTCGGAGTGCCTTATATGTCGTCCTCCCAAAAGTGGTTTTCGACCCCCTATTTCGACTTATCAGGCTTTAATTATGCTAGAAAACATGTTTCTGGGAGGGGACGACATTTTTGGACCTAAAATAGGTCTAAAATGACCTCAAATGATGGTTTTTATCCCGAATTCACATGGCTGCTGTATGTAAAAAGGGGTATGAGTGTGTCATACCTTTACAGTTGCTTAGATTCCATCTCAAACTGAAGTTGGGGGCGCGACTCTAACTCCTAAGTCTCAAAGCCACCTACGCCCCCTACGCCCCCTACGCCCCTACGCCCCCTACGCTTCGCCCCTACGTCCCCACGCCTCCTACGCCCCCTACCTTCGCCCCTACGCCCCCTACGCCTCGCTACGCCCCCTACGCCCCCTACCTTACGCCCCCTACGCCCCCTAAGCCCCTACGTCCCCTCGGGGCTTCGGAATTAAAGTTGAGTCGCGCCCCTAGCAACTCCCTTTCGAGATCAAAACTCTCGCAACGGCTATGTCAAGGGTACAACACCCTGGCATAGCCCTGCTTTTGCATGCGGTAGATCGGCCATGTGGATTAAATGCTCAACAAAATAACGATAAACATTTGTCAAAAGAGAAAAGACTACTACAAAAATAAAAAATATTAAAAATGTGATTTTTGAAAAAAATTTTGAAAAATAAATGTCGTCCCCCTCTGAAAAACGTGTTTTCTAGCCCAATTACGGAATGATAAGCACGAATATGTTGTTAAAAATAAGTTTTGAAAGGACGACATATAAAAAATTTTCCTCTTTTTTCGATTTTTTGCATTTTAGCCGTTTTAACAAATAGACGTTTGCAGCAAAAAAATTAAAAAAATCAATAAAATTCACACTGTCTTTCTTTTATAAAAGAGATTTTGCAGGTATCAAAATTGTTGCTCACACTGCTTACAACCACAAAAGCAACTCCGCAGAAAGAATTGCTGTGCTAAAAAACCAAACAACAACAGTCAGGATAGACCGGTGCAAAAACAACTCAGAAATTGCATCTTTATTAAGAGAAACAAGGCACTTTAGTTTACCTAGTCAAATGTGTGGAGAAATTAGAAAAAAGTTACTTGTCATTTGATTTTTCTAGTAGTTTCATTAATGACTTTTCTTGACTTTTAATTAAACGTTTTCAATACAGAGTGTGAGAAAATTAAAAATTCGACCTAGTATAGAATACCCCCCAAAAACTTAGGCCTTCTGAAACTTAAGTAAAGAGCACCCAAATATATGTTCCAGACCCCAGAAAAAGTGCGTAAGACACTTATTAGTCACAACTTCCATACGCTGGCCTACCCCTAAGCCTAAGTAAAGAGCACCCAAACATATGTTCCAGACCCCAGAAAAAGTGCGTAAAACACTTATTAATCACAACTTCCATACGCTGGCCTACCCCTAAGCCTAA
>JAMRYI010000617.1:0-98375 GCA_029231635.1 Ditylenchus weischeri
CGCATGTCCGCCAAAGTCGTTACACACTGCAGATCCGAAAATGCGGAAAAGACTGGTGCTGTGGAAGTTACTACGCTATTAAAACTTCCAAATTTCCTACCATCATTTCTCCCTGCGCCTATCCCAAGTGTTTTTGACGCAAGAGGACCAAGAGTAGCTGAAGAGGGTGATGAAAAACCTGAATTGGAGATTTGGCAGACAGACTCACACTCAGCTGCTTTTCTGAACCCATTTGCTTTGATCAGTACTGCCCAACTATGAAAGACAAGTACGAGAAAATGATGTGTAAGCATTGTCGGCTTTATATGTCTAGCGTCAAACGGAAAAATGCACATGAAAAGGCTTTCCAAGAATTTGAAATGGATTTCATGGATTTCAGGATCCTGAAGAAACCGTCATTGAAGACAAGTAGATTTGGCTGAGAAATGAGGCAAGTGCAGGCCTTCAAGAAAACTATCAAGAATTAGAAATGGAAAACTTAAAATATGAGCCATAATAAAATATGGACTATATGTTTTAATCTTATTTTACTATAAATACAATTATTTTTATATAACGCGCAAAACAGATAAACAAATACACAAAAAATTAGGTCAAAATTTTCAAAACTGATTTAAACTATTCAAGAAAATTTTCTGTGAAATCTGACATTCCTGTCAGAAAAAAGACCATTTACCCCCACCCCCTCTGTCAGATTTTGTCAGATTGGGCTGGGACCCCCACCCCTGTCAGCGTGACATAATTTATGGACGTTCCCTAATAATAATCAGAAGGTGGCGATTTATACAGAATACGGTCGACTCCCGCTATGATGGCACTGTTGGGAGCTGGGGCATCATTGTACGTTAATTTCATTGGTGTTTTAATATATGGTTTTAATTTTAAAAAATTGGCTTGGAATGAAATTTTGTTGGAGTGATATGAATAAAAATATGAAACGGCCATTCTTTCGGTGACTCTTAACTGCTGTTTTTTGAAGTGAAACACATTTTTATGCAAAATACACGGCCAAACTTGTACGTGCTTTCAACTGCAAAATTTTAAGTGACCTTAAAAATATGAAACGGAGTATAGTGTGGATGGTATCGGTTGCCGTTACCTCTTTTTTTGACTATTTTCCGGGTCGATAAATATTTGGCATTGCATCCTTTTATGCTAAAAATTCACAATTAAAAAAGGAAGCATGAAAATCAAATACATGAACTGAAAGAGAAAAATGAGAGCTACAAAATGGCATATAAAATGCTGCATAATCATATCATATCAGAATACGAAAGATCTAATCAAAAAACTCTACGAACTTATGTAACGACTTAATAAATTTAAGTTGTTAAGGTCTAGCTTCTTTTAGGACAAATTTTTTATGCTGGTTTTTTCTTAACTGACACTGTACTGTTAATGTTAAAATAATAAAAAATTCAAAATGCATTTATGCTGTTACACCTAGCCAAACAAATCAAATATATTTCCTCCTGCTCTTACTCTAGTGATCGGCTTCTTAATAGTTGTTGTAGGATTGGTTGTGGTCTTGCTGGTGAAGCTTCGAGCTGTAATTTTGCCAGTGCTGGTTTTCGGTGTGGTCTTAGAAGCTCTAGTAGTTTTAAGAGTGGTTCTGCTTGTTTTTGAAGTAGTAGCCGCAGTCTCGGATGCTGTCTTACGAGTTGTAGGGGTAGTTTTGTTTGTTGTTTTGGGAGTTCTGGGTGTAGTTTTGGAGGTTGAAGGGGTGGTTTTAGAGGTCGTAGGAGTGGTTTTAGGGGTCGTGGCAGTGGTTTTGGAAGTAGTAGGGGTGGTTTTAGAGGTCGTGGGAGTGGTTTTGGAAGTAGTAGGGGTGGTTTTAGAGGTTTTAGGAGTGGTTTTAGGGGTCGTGGCAGTGGTTTTGGAAGTAGTAGGGGTGGTTTAGAGGTTGTAGGAGTGGTTTTAGAGGTCGTGGGAGTGGTTTTGGAAGTAGTAGGGGTGGTTTTAGAGGTCGTAGGAGTGGTTTTAGAGGTCGTGGGAGTGGTTTTGGAAGTAGTAGGGGTGGTTTTAGAGGTCGTAGGAGTGGTTTTAGAGGTCGTGGGAGTGGTTTTGGAAGTAGTAGGGGTGGTTTTAGAGGTCGTAGGAGTAGTTTTGGGAGTTGTAGGTTTAGTTTTGGAAGTCGTAGGAATGGTTTTTGAAGTCGTACGTGTAGTTTTGGATGTTGTAAGAGTAGTTGTAGGCGTGATAGGTGAAGTTTTGGAGGTTGAAGGTGAAGTTTTGGAGGTTGAAGGAGTAGTAGTTTTAGGTGTGGTTTTGGATGTGCTGATCTTGGAAGTGGTAGACGTAGCTGTACTAGATTTGCTACTCGCAGGTGTGCTAGAATCTGTAGTAGTGATACTGCTAGGTGAGCTGGTTGATGTCGATGTGGAGATTGTGGGAGTGGTCATGTTGGTGACCGATGCAGTAGTGATGGTGCTTGGAGTTGTAGCTACTTCTGGTTCTGCGTCTGTAAGATAGCTAATTGACACGGCCGGGTAGGGAAATGAGGAGCGATTTTTAAGATATTTTTTTATAATCAGTTAGAGAGTTGAGTTCATTGTGGATAATATTTGAAATTGGCTATAAAATACTGAAAAATAGCCATAAAATATTTAATTTTGGCCATAAACTTTTGGGCTTTGGCCATAAACTCGGGTTATCTCTAGGTCAATTGGTTCGCAAGTCAATTGGTCCATGAAATTTTTATCACCTCTAAATGACAAACAATTCATGGTACTTCTATGGTTTAGATTACACCTTCAATTTTTTGATTTTTAGTGCAAATTTGAATATATTTATTTTTCACAAGCATACATTCAACAATTTGTGACCACAAATAGAACATAACATCATTACCAGAAAATTAGATTTCAAACATTTGTTGCATTCTTTTCGTTATTTTTCAACACAAATTTGCACTAAAAATCAAAAAATTGAAGGTGTGATCTAAACTATAGAAGTACCCAATTTATACTATACAACTCAAAATCGTGTGCCAAAAACGGTTTGTTAGGACCAAAATGCTGTTTTGACTATCCAGAATCTCAATTCCCTGGTTGCCCTAGATACCCACTCTGAGGTGGTCGACCCCAAATTTTCTAAATGGACGATAAAACAGTTTTTTCTTGCTTAGGCTTCTTCTTGCTGAGTATATTAGTGAAGATTAAAAGTTCGTTTCCTGTCGCCAAATTTTCAGGTTGTACTCAAGTGTAGGCTTTCTGCTCATCGATGTCCTTGAGACTGACTTCGGTAGTGTACCTTCAGATTCTTGATTATTCCTTGATCCATTGGCTTAAAATAGAGGTCGAACAATATAACAAAAATAACTAATGTAACTTTGATGTAGTATTCGGTGGCAGAAATTTGATTGTCACATTGCTGAGAACCATCTTTGAATTGTGAGAAGAGCAGTTGTCCAAGTAGAGCAGAATATGTCGATCTTCCTTTTTCATTTTCTTGTCCAACGCCTGTAGCCACGTCTCAAACATGCTTCCTAATAATAGAAATACAAATAAAACAGCAGATCTCAAAATACCTGTCATCCATGCCTTTGTATTCGCCTTGTGGTCGACTGGAATTTTAACTCCTTTGAAACATCTTGGCTTTGCTGATTTTCCTATCACGAGAAGAGGCGGACTCTTCTTTTCTTACTCTTCTTGCCACCAGCACACGCCACCAGTTAAGACATGAACCAAAAAAATCTTTACCTTGAACAAATCACCGCCCACTGGAATATTTTCGGTTCTTACTTGTTTGAACCATGCTATCAAAGCTTCTTCTAGATCTTCGAATTTACCGGTTGTCAGTCGTGCCCGCTTTCCATGTTTTCCTTTTGCGATTGCTGCAAGAATTTCATCTTTTTTGTTCAAAATAGCACGAATTGTAGAAGGAGGAAGCTTGAAACGCCGAGCTAGTTCGCTTTTGTTGTCGTTCTTTCATAATGCATCAATCACATCTTTCCTGGTTTCCAACGATATTTTGCGATGCTTGACAGGTGTAGACATACCAGTAACTAAAAAATAACGGAATAAAATCAACTGGAAAATACTGAATCATAAAAAATGATAAGCTACGCAACAGTGAACAACAACAAATGTGTTTTAGACAGAAAATCTTTTACAAAAAAGACAAAATGGCACTTTATCGAGAGTTAATTTATTTATAGGGACGGACCCAAGGGTGGCACTTTATCGAGAGTGGCACTTTATCGAGGTGGCACTTTATCGAGAGTCGACTGTACAGAAAAATATAGAAATAATCAAAACCTATAAATTTTCAATAATAATTACGCTTTTTTGCTTTCTAAAAGAAAGTACGAGCAAAGTAAGAATGAAAACACAAAAGACGAGAAAAAGACGAGGACAAAGAAAAAAGAGTACGAGGCATTTTAAGGCTCGTACTACGAGGACGAAGACGAGTACGAGCGATTTTAAAAAGTCGTTACGGAGACGAGTACGAAGTACGAGTCCCGATGATTTTTGGTACGAAGTACGAGGACGAGCATGAGAAAATTGAAATTTAAAATTAAGAGTGCTATTAAAAGTGCTAGGTCACTAAAATGGTGGGAACTCGTGGGGATGTTATTTTGTTGGTTATGTGCAGTTGATTATTCTAGTGTAATTTTGAATTAATTTACTGTTGTAAATGTTATTATTGTTGACGATGTTGATGAATATGCCACCGGTTCCATTTTGTGTGCCACCACCCACTCCTGGCAGTATAATATTTGTAGATGGAGGGCTACTGATAACAGGAGGTGGAGTGGCTACCGTTGCAGATGGTAGCTGAATAACTGGCGCCACAGTTGTGCCATTATAGTTTAATTGTGGTGCTGGTGGAGTTGATGGTGTGCTCAGGTTAACCATAGCCATTGAAGGCAAAGTGATTGCAGGAGGTAAGCATAATTTGGGATCTATAGTAGGTGGTGCCAGGGTGGTTGCTGGCTTTGGAACTAAACATGGCCATTTGGAGCAGTGCTAATAAATGGTTGATTATAATACTTACGACAACAAATGGATCCAGCAAACATCCCAGCGCCAGCATAAGTGCCGCCGGGACATTTCCCTCCGGCTGCGAGACAAGCTGCCTGACCATAAGGACCAGAGTAAGGGTCGCAGGCTAAAAATGACATTTTGAGCGGGAACTTGAATTAAATAAAATTATAAAGGGCGTACATAAGAGAGGAAAATCTCGATTGGCCTCCCATCCTTCAGCACAGGTCGCCACTAAAAATGATACTTGCAGTTCACTTACCAATTAAAATACCATAAGGCTCAAACCCACAGAAAATCGTTTTTTTATAGATTTTTGGAATCCGTTTATAAATGTACTGTTAAAATTGGTAAAAACCCGAAAAAAAAATTGACTAAAAAATGGGTTCGAACTTGGTGAGGTGGAGTGCATTTTAGCCAGAAGCAAACTTACTGCAACATGGACCTCCATTATTCGACATTCCACTAGGGCACAGGAATCCAGCCTCAATGCATGCTCCGAACCCAACTCTGCCTGACTGAGCGGCACAAGCTGAACATGGCTTAATTTATAGTGGTTCATTTACATTTGTTAAGAGTAAAGATGGAATAGCGCAAGATTCCCAACTTGGGAGTAGGAATGACCATTTGCTTTTCAGAAATGTTGCAATATTTCAGGCGAAAAATTTCGACTGGACTCGGAAGCCCTGAGCAGTGCCAAAATATGCCAGCAAAATTAGCCAAAAATAAATTTTTGAGGGTACAAAATATTTTTTTTCAAAATCTGTGATAGTTTTTTTCCGAAAAAAGGTAGCATTTATCCTAAGAATTCCAACATTTTTACAATCCCACTGTTTAATAAACGCACTCACACAATTGGACTGGAACACCCATGCCTTTGCAGTCAGCACCCACCTTAGGTACACCACAATCCACAAAATTAATATCAGTCAAGCATAATATTACAAAAAAATTAAATATTTTGCAAACTTTGGTCATTTTAGCTTGAATTTATAGAGAAAATGGATAGAAAATTAATGAAGCTAACAAAAAAATTATAGGAACTCAGGTGTACTTAAAGCAAATGATAGATATCCAACTACACAAGGAAACTGATAAGCCAAGCTGATATACTACCTAGCAGCAGAAGACAGCCTGGACAAATAAACGATGGATCAGCAAGCTGGCAAGCTTATATAAACTTTTTGTGCAACCAGTTGAATACCAATGCCTTTAATGAAAATCCCACAAAAATTTGCATCTGAAAAGTAAATAAAAAAGTGAAAACGTAAGCCATGATTATTTCGAAGTGGTCATGGTTAAAAATTGAAAGGATTGTTCCTTAGTGCGTTTTTTTCGACTTTTAGGCGTGTCTGTCGCTCTAGCTTAACAAGGCACTCTTGAAACTTTTATGTATCTAACCTTCAGTTTCCTTTTGAAAGATGTTTTCTGTAATTTTCCAGAAGTCAACATTTTACTGACCTGACACACATTTGGCCGGTCAGTAAGTACTTGGAAGATAACTTCTGTGAAAACAACTCTTGATGTAATGATTCTCGTTATAACGACCCAGACTTGGTTGGTCCCTTAAATATTACATATATTAGTAAAGAAAAGGATTAACACAAAAGCTCGATATAATGTCAAGCGAATAAATTTGTGGAAAATGGCGCTCTTTATAACGACGCTCGATATAGCGTCCTGTAAGGGAGGCAGATAGCAGAGAAATAAGAAACAGGCCCAGGGCGATCCGATAGCTCAAATGGTTAGAGCGCCGACTTGCAAGGAGGATATCGTGGGATCGCATTTTTCCTCGGCCTGTACAAAAGCCATACGCGGCCAGTGACGTACGCTTACTGTCCGCTCGTTATGACGTCGCATTTTGGCTGGTCCTTTGAGGGACGTTATAACGAGAGTCGACTGTACACGAAATAAAAAGTCTTTTGGAACGTGAAAGACGTTTCTGTAATTTTACAGAATACGTTGTTACCGTAATTTTTTTGGCGAAAATTTCCTTCCGGTTCATTGTGCTCCCCGACTCACTCTGAACAAATTTAATTTTGATCGACGCATTTTTACGTTAAAAAATTTAGAATGGTCGCGTTTTTAAAAAGTTAAATATGTAGGTCTCTAAACAGCAAAAAAAGTTGCTTAAAACAATTTTTTCGAGCCTAAGCCCTAAAAAGAACTCTACACAGCAGAAAACAGGCTCACCAAAAATTTTTTTTACTAGAAAGAGCATTGAATTTCACATATTGTCAATAAAAACTATAAATTTTCTTTATCAGTTTATCAAAAAATCGAAATTTCACAGTCCACACTTAACTTGATTTGGCCACCAGTCCTGGGAGAGTTAGTTTTTTTTAATTTTTTTTGCACTTTTTGATGTAAAATCCATATTTTGCAGTTCTTTTTATTACAGTCATGGTTACAGTACAGTTACTGATTGTTCTAACTTCGCAAAAATCTGTGTCTGATTCATTCGAAAAAGATGCATCCACAAAAAAATAACATTCACACTACATACAGCATATTTCACGAATTCCCAATGCAACTCTGGTACATATTAATTATACAAATAAGAGGAATTACTATTTTCGCAGCTCATTAGCAATCTTTTGGGCTGCTTTTCACTCAATTTAGCACCTGAAACAACTGCATGCTTCTTATTCACTTCATCCAACTGTTGTCTCAACCGCAAATTCTCAGCTTCCAGTTGTTCGACCCTCAATCTGAGAACATTCTCCCGTTCTCGGCGCTTGCTTCTGGAGTGTTTAGCGGCTTGATTGTTCTTCTGGCGACGCTCCCGATACCTCTTCTCCTGCTCCAAGGAGGAAAATTTTAGCTGCCCTACTGCCACTTCTTCATCTGGACTTTCCACATAGTTGTCGTCCTCCTGGAGGGCACAGGAAACCAACAGGTTTTCCTGTGGGTTGCCAACATCATCCTGCTTTATGTCAAGTTTTGGAGATGGCTGAGGTGGTTGAGCTGTTGTCCATGGACTATCAGAAGTGTAGGTAGGGAAGAGGACTGGAGTTTGGGCAGGATAGATAAGGTGGTGGTTGACTGAGGCTTGTGGTGGAGCATAGAACTCTTGAAAGGGATATTGCTGGGTAGTGGTTGTGAAGCTGGGGAACGGAGTTGGAGTATTAATGGAATTGTAGGTGGTAGGAATGGGGGTTAGGATGTGGTTACTTGGAGCTATGTTGGAGATGGATTGTGAGGCTGCGGTGGAGTAGGGAAATCCGGAGTACAGCATAGGGTGATCTAAATGATTTGGTTAAAAGAAATTGATGAAAAGACAATATTTTTCGGCCTGGAACCCCTAATTACACAATCAACTTTTTAGTTACCTATTTTAAATCTAACTCTAGTTAACTATTTCACAGTTAACTCTAGTTGATTATTTTACAGCTGACTCTTTTTAACTATTTTCTATTTACTGACTTTTGACAGTCAAATACAGTTAACTATTAGGTTGCCTTCACCAAGCTTGTTCACCAATAGTTGGCCAATTTAATCTCCCAACCTTTTTTCATCCACTATTATGTTAATTAGTGACTTTTCACTGTTTTTTTTGCAAATTAGAGTGATAATGAGAGTGATTCTTATTATTAAAAGCTCATTTTGTCATAAAATTTATTTTATAAAGTCGATCCAAATATATGGTTTTGTAGCCCTGAGTCTTCTCTTTCATATATAAAACATAATGGTATATAAAACTTAGTAGGATCATTATAAAAAAGTCGGCATTTGACTCTAAGCACTTGTGAGGTCATTTTGAGAAGTTTTCAAGCATCTTTCAAGCATGTTCAAAATATTGATTGAATGTTATGAGCTCTTATAACATCTTAGCACTGTGTTGCAGCGCAGTTCAAGAGCTACAAAACCTATTTTGACGCTACTCGGTAATACACCCCCCAAAAAAGCTACTCGGGAATAAAAACCACCCCCCCCCCCAAATCGGACCTACTCGGTTATAATACAATATTTTCGGACAAAAAACGGATAGCATGAGAGAAAAGCATTGTGGTATGAAGCCAAAATGTCGAGCTCAAAATCGAAGTGTCGAGATGTCGAAATTTCGACATATGTCGAAAAAAAACCGAGTTTTCGACAGAAAATGTCGAAATCGACACTTCGTGTCGACAACCCTACACACAAATCACTCGAAAGTGACTCTGGATGCATGAAAAAGCATGCATACCAGAGTTATTTATGCGGTAGGGCCCAGTATTCAAAACCATGTTCACATCTTTAATTTTTTAACCGAGTAGCTGCTAGGATTTGGGGGGTAGGTATAACCGCGTAGCTGTTTTGGGGGGAGGTATAACCGAGTAGCTGTTTTGGGGGAGGTATAACCGAGTAGCGCTCCTTTTTTTTAGAATAATTGTTTAATATATGAGTGTGACCTTTCAAAAAAATCAATTTAAAAAAAAATGACCAAAATCCAATTTTTCCATTTTTTGGATATTCGGTCATTTTTAGAGAAATTGATTTTTTGGGAAAAGTCCATGTCTCAACACTCAGATTTTTAACAGTTATTCTAGAAAAAGTTTTTCTAGCTCTGCCAAAGACTTTTAGACTCAATTGTACTTTATCTTTTTTTACGTATACTTTTTATCTATCGCATAGCTTTGAATCTCAGCTGTTTGCCAAGATGTCTTTCTTCAGTGAAAGATTTAGGGGTTTGAATATAAGGACTTGGTCGAAAAAGTTGGTCATTACCAGTAATTGGAAAAGCCAAACGCAAAGCCATAAATGCCTGCCAAAGCCAAATTTTGGCCGGCCAAAATTTGGCTTTTGGTTTTGGCTTTGGCTTTTCCAATCACCGGTCATTACTTCATCTAAAGATAGCCCCTAAAGATTTTTAAAAGCTTTCGCAGGAATTTGAGGACTTGTTAGAAAGCTGAGAGGGATACACGTCCATACATCAGAAAAAAATATCTTAATTTAAAAAATTCTATACACATTAAAATTTGGCTAATAGAATTCCGTATTATGGTTCTAGAATAAATTACCACCCAATTGAATACTAGCCAATGATAACAATTTTTATTCTCATTTTGGCATAAATAAAAAATGATTCTCATTTTTTACGCAATGAGAATCAAATATCATTCTCAATTATTTTTCAATCACTGCTTTTCCCGGCTATTTGTGATTTATTCTAACACTCCCTATCTTCTCACCTAGTCTAGTTGCCTTAGGGAAACAAAGTTGACTCATAACCAACACTCCAAAATTGCGCAACCCCAGCAAATGACCAACCTGAGCAAGGACAATGAGGTGAGCTTCAGGGCAACAGGATCAAAGAGCCACAGAAGTTGAGTGTGACGTAATACTTCTCCACTTCTTTTAATAAAAACAACAATTAGTAGTGGCGCAAGTAGGTGGGTTAAAAAGTAGGTGATAGTGGTGCAATCACAAGAATATCTCAGACCAAAAAATGGTGGTGGGGGTTTAGGAGGTTGGATAGGCTCACAGTAGAGTGTTGCATAACTGTATGGGTGGGGACTTTGGCAGTAAACAACAAACACTGGTGGCTTGGCTTGCTGCTGTCCTCGTCCCCCACATGCACTAGCTATCTAAGGTCAATTCCCTTTCTTTTGGAGATAAGACTGCTGGGGTAGACGTCTGAGTCTAACTTAAATGTCATCCCTCATCTGAATTTTTTTGGTCTAGACTCTAGAGTTACATACAAATAAATAATAACTGCTTCATGTTTCAATGAGTAAAAAGTTGAAAAAAACGAGTAAAAATTTAAAAATAGTAATGCTTTATATTTTATTGATGTCTGTTATATTTTTACCTTTTTTCTGGGGCTAACAAATTTCTGTTAGTCCACTTTATTAGTTATCTGAAACGTGTATAAAAGATGTTTTTAGGGTGCGGCCGACCATTTTTCAAAAAATATGTTTTGACCAAAATTTAACTTTTTGCCTTGGGTAACCAAGGTAAATCACCCTAAAAGGGTATCCAGATACCCTACAAAAATGGTACCACCTCATATAAGTGTATTCTGCCCCATTTTGGTCACTGGAGCTTGGCAAAAAGAGCCTCTGAATGCATTTTTGATCAAGAGTCTTGCTCGGAATCATGTCTAAGGTAAGTGAGTGCGCGCATCTCTAACTCTCAAGCCCCCTGCGCCCCCTTCCGGGCGTTTTAACTTTCGCTTTAACCTCAAGGCAATTCAACCTCAGAGGGTACGTGAAAGCCGTAGAAAGACCAAAAAAGACATAATTTGAACATACAGTTGCGGACAATTGATTGGCGTCAGGACATGTATTTTCTTATCTTGTTGTTTTTGAACACAAATAATGGATGTTTTCGAAAAACCAAATAGAGCTTTCCAGGGGCTACAAAGCTTTTTCCAAACTTTTTTTTAAAAATATTTTTGTTGTTTTCTTTTGAGCAAGTTTTACGGGCGTTCTATTTTTTTTTGCCTGACAATTGATTGGCGTCAGAAAGTTTTAACATAACAAAACCAACATTTAATCCATTTAATCCATAGTGGTTTTAGTAATTGTCGATTTTTATTCACTGTTTGTAAGCCCTGTTACTCAGCTACAGTTTGGTATATCAAACTCACTTTGATAATTATTCTAAGAAAAGTTATGACCATCAACATAAAAGTGCAGATTTATAGTCAAAATCAAAGTAAATCTAAGGAAAATGGTTGTTTGGTCGAATAAATACGAGCTGTTCTTAAAGTTTTCAATATCCAAGTTCACCAAATGATGCATTTTCTTAAAGCGCTTTAGTTTATCTACAGAATGACATATCGATCGTTGTTAGAGGTGGACCCAGCACTAAAATACGGATTGGTTGAAATTGAAAAGACCTAAAAACACCCATTTTCACTTTATTTGAAGCCATTTTTCACTTCTTCCAACTTCAACCTATCCGTATGGATTAAATGTTGATTTTGTTATGTTAAAACTTTCTGACGCCAATCAATTGTCGGGCAAAAAAATCGAAAGTCTGTCTGTATGAAACACTAATGGAGAAAAATTAAAATATATTTTTGTTCTACATGAAAAGCGCCACAAAACTGTATATATTAAGATTTTTAAAATCACAACTTTTTTCCTTTCAAAAACAGCCAAATACAAAAATAAAGTTTTGACGCCAATCAATTGTCCGCAACTGTAGCTTTGATAACTGGGATCTACCGCAAAAAAGAAACCCTGGTATGCATGCTATTATCATGCATCCGGCATCACTTTTGAATGATTTGTGTCTAAGGTATGTGGGTGCGCGCATCTCAACCCCAAGCCATCAAATCCTCAGCGCTCGCTCCGGGGGCTTGATTGTCAAATCCTGCGGTTCGGTTCGATTTCTATTGGAAGCATTGGTTTTGCTCGTCTTTTAGGAAATTGCGCCACATTTATTGTCCTTTTCATTCACCTTTTCTAAATTAAAAAATATTCAAAAAAAAACGAAATTGCGGGCTATTTCTACTGAGGATCTTCTTTTCTAGGAAAATTGTTGCTCTAGCTTGTATGTGTCTTGGAATCGCAACTATCACTTCAACACAAAACTATAAAAATTTTAGATATCTTTTTATTTTGAATAGAAAAAGTAGAAAAAAGATAAAGAAAAAACCGGTATACACACTGTTTTTCACCACATTGAATATCTCGTTAATAATATGACAGAAAAGTAAACAAATTTTAAAGCTAAGCCGTTAAATGCATAGACCGATAAACAACATCAACACTACACTAATTAGTCACATAAATTTTGCATTTTGCAGCAACTATTTCTGTACAGTTTTTTTCTTTTAGAATTTTTTGCAAACAATGATAAAGACCCGTTAAAAACACGTGTAATAGCATCAATATGTTATATCGCCATGAGGGATGGGACGGAATTGAGATTCCATGCACTTTTTTTTTCGTCTGATTTCCAAAACAATTGCGCGAATTTCGAAAATTTCAGAAGAAAATAGGTGAAGTGGAATTTTTTGTCTTTATTCTGATTTGCGGCACTTTTTTACTTCCGTTTGCGATTTCCGTGCCGACTTTTTTATTCTTCCGTGCCATCACTGATCGCCATATAGTGGCATTATCATGAATAGGATTGTCTCATAGTTAACAGGATTAGTATTTTAGAGACACACCCGTAATAACACACACGCATATATATATATATTTCAGTAATCGGTGCGGGAAATAGCAGATCATACAGTTCAATATAGTTCAAAGAATTTCATGAAAAAATGTGAGAGAGTTTATACCAGCTTATTAATATAGTGGACTAGATAGTTACAATTAACTGTAGAGTTTACATAATTGAACCTCACTACAATAAATTACATTACAACAATAAGAAGCAAAAGATCAAGTAGTATCCATCACTTCTTCAGATTTCAGGTCCTCTATAGGAGAGAGTGGGGGCGCAGTGTTGACGCACCCCTCTTCTACTGCCTATAAAATAAATATACTCCATTTTTACCGTAAAATTTGTAGTAAAATTATTGTTGTTTTGCACAATTACCGTATTTGCTCTATTGAAAGCTTGTATCTAGGAAGATTTAATACCGGGTGCTTCCTCAGTTCCCGACCTTTTTAAAAACAGTTAGAATAAAATATGTGTAAAATTTCTATTCCAAATATATCATTTTGTAGCCACAAACCTCTTCTTCAAAATGATGTATAAACTTTCGAATTTGGAAAAAAATTATTTTAAAAATTGCAAAAAAAGAGACACCCAAAATAAAATTTTGCAAGGCATTTTTTTAGTGAAAGTTTAAGCAAGTTAAAATCAAATATCTTGGGCATACACAAAAAAATCAGTTACGGCAATATTCTAGCGCTGGTTAAGAGCTTTCCAGTTTATTTTACAAATTTTATTTTTGATTTTTTATGTCTGAGATATAATCTTTTTCAAAAATAAAAATAATTTAAAAAATGGAAAAAACTGAAAAAATGAATTTTTTGCAATTTGGCTAAACTGACCTATTTTGTGACAGTTGTATTTTGAGCAAACATTGCTTGAAAAAATTTCTGTAAGACTATACTAAAAGCTCTTGAAGAGCGCTACAAGATAAATGAAACAGATTTTTTTACGGATTACACAAACATGTTTTATAGCCCTTCGAAAACGTCATTTTTTGAAAAAAATGCTCTGCACGATTTTATTTTGGGTGTCTCTTTTCTTTTGCAATTTTTAAAATAATTTTGTTTTCCAAATTTGAAAGTTCATACATCATTTTGAAGAAAAGGTTTGCGGCTACAAATTGATATATTTGGAATAGAAATTTTACATAGATTTTAATATTAACTTACTGCTTTAAAAAAGGTCGGCAACTTTTGAAGCACCCGATATACTGCATAACCCCAGTTAATATTTAGTAGAGCTTTTTATTAATTATCCTTAAACATCACGAACATATCACGCCACACAAAAATTTTAAAATGGACACAAAATTTTAGTGCGTTTATGTTTCAGGACATTTTTTCAAATGCAAAAAATCCGACAACAAGGGGATCAACGCAAATATATAAATACCAACACAAAAATCAATGCTTACTTTTCAGGGGTTATTCATTATTAAAAAACCTCGAAGGATTCCTTTGCCAAAAATTTTATGCTTTTGAGAGGTTAAAAAATAAAGAGCTCGTGCCGGTCAAAACTGTAAATACGGTATTTCTGTATCATGCAGTTGAAATTCATGTAAATTTACACTACCTGCATTTGTTGTCGGATTTGTTGAGCTACGGTTGACGATGTGAGTGGCATTACATTTTGCTTTTGGGCATTAGTGTAGCTCTGAAAATTGTAGTTTGGTTAAATTTCGAATTAGGCATAAGCATCTCGATGTTAATCTCAGTAAACTAAATCTTAATCCGTCATATTTTTGGTTAGCATAATTCCTAATTTGATGACGATTGAAAACCACTTAGCTTCTTATCCTTTTGCTTTATATCCTCCCTACTCCATTAAGTCTTTTTGAATAGTGGGCATGATTAGGGTTAGACAAAAATGTTTTTTTGTTTGAAAAGCCTTTAAACCTCATTATTTATTTCTTTTGGCGTTCACAGCTTTTCGCTGCTACTGCATTCCTAGCCTCTTATTGTTCATCATCATCATAGGACCGGAAGTGAGAAAGAGGAGGAAAGAGGGAATGCAAAAAAATAAAGGATATTGAACTTGGATAAACCACCGGTATAATGAATGCAATCAATCAATGTTTGCTCGAATCAACTCACAACTTCGGTAAAAGATCAAAAACCAGCTCAAAACTTTATGGAAGAAATGAGCTTAATAAAAAAGCGTATGCACTGGGTGAAAGTTAACTATAGTTGACTGTAAAAAAGTCAACAGCTCAAGTATGAAGCACTTATAAAAAATAAAATAGCTGTATACAATATAAATACAAAAATACTTTGTTATGATTTTAAGAATGTTTGACTGACTGAAGTTGACTTCAGTTAACTGTAAAATAGTTGAACAGAATCGACTTCAGTTAACTGTAAAATAGTTGGCCAGAGTTGACTTCAGTTAACTGTAAAATAGTTGAACAGAATCGACTTCAGTTAACTGTAAAATAGTTGAACAGAATCGACTTCAGTTAACTGTAAAATAGTTGGCCAGAGTTGACTTCAGTTAACTGTAAAATAGTTGTCGAGAGTTGACTTCAGTTAACTGTAAAATAGTTGGCCAGAGTTGACTTCAGTTAACTGTAAAATAGTTGACCAGATCTGAGTTTGTGGTGAAATAAAAGGCATTTTCTGTAAAAGTGGACCAATCCTCGTTCCATCAATTTTTTCGAAATTTTTAGTTTTGGTATTATTTGAAAAGGGAGACAATTTTGAGTAAGTTTGATTTTGACAGAACGCCAACTTCAAATTTGTATCTCGAGATACGGCCAATTTGAAGTTCGATGTATGTCGAAAGCGTGAAATGTGGTTATTTTATTTTTTATGCATACAGTTTCTAATTTTTATTCTAAGACCCACACATATTATACACTATTCGACGCAGAATTAAGCGGAGATAATCCAGGGATAATGGTTTTTGCATTTTGGTAAATTTTTGTGGAAAAAATTGTCAATTAAAACAAAAGTCGTATTTTCCAAAGGAGAAATTTTCAGATAAAAACCTATTTCTCACTATCGTAATGTGCCCCGGAACGTTTTTTATTGCAGATTCAGAAAAAACAACTGATTTTTCACAAGATAAACAAAAAAATTTAAAAAAAAGGTTTGCAAAAATTGGAGAAGGATCTCAAATTACGTATGCGAACAAAACTGTATGCATAAGAAATAAAATAACCACATTTCACGCTTTCGACATACATCGAATTTCAAATTAGCCATATCTCGAGATACAAATTTAAAGTTGGCTTTCTTTCAAAATTGAACTTACTTATAATTGTCTCCTCTTTCAAATGATACCAAAACTAAAAATTTCGAAAAAATTGAGGGAACAAAAGTGTATATGAAGGTGTCTACTTTTAATGCCTTGTAATATCCCAATCGTAATTAACAAGATTTTCTAAAACAATAATAAAAACGAGCCTGCTGTCTCATTAATTGTAGCCTAGCCTTGTTGAGTCTTTTCTGTTGCTGCTGTTGCAAACGAGCCTTTAAAATTAATATTAAATCATTAAAATTCAAAATTTAAAAAATTTACTTTGAGCACTTGTTTGGCTGGATCTATTCCGGGTAAAATACCGGTGTTGGGGTCGGCAGCGCCTAGTTGTTTTTCTACATGAATGCTCTGTTTTATATTCAACAACATTTGTGGTTGGAATTCGAGATTCTCTGGTAGTGAAATCCTCTTTGGTAATACACCCAACACTTTTCTTGCTGTTCTTCTATCGCCAAAACCAGTTAAAGTTGATGGTTTAGGGTGTACAGCAGTTGGACTCATCCCACTGGCATTGCTGATTCGCATTCTTCTCAGTTGAGCATTCATGGCTCCTGCGGAAGGCCTGAAAATATAAATTTTTCAAATAATTTGTGTTTTAGTTGGATAAACACATTTATTGTTGCTCGACTAGACTAAGCATTTTCTCACAAATAATCCCTAATTTTCCGACGTCATTCAAATTTAGTAAATAGTAAACCTGTATAGTTCATGTACAGCTTTGTTCCTTTTGCCAAGTTGACCAGTTGGAAAAGGCGTTGTTACACTGTCGAACATAGCATTGTCACTAGCTCTCCAACCCTCTCCGAAATTAGTAGGTTGAGGGCTAGCAAAGCTCTCTGAAGAACCGGCATTACTATTAGTATGTCCTTTATGGGATGGATGTCTGTGATGGTGGTGATTGTGCATGGAAGTGGTATAGGTAGTTGCAGCATTTAAACATGAACCTCCTGAAAACGAAAATTCCAGTACATTGATTGATTGTTCGAGATTGTGTCATAATTTTCTCAGATTTTTTTCAAATCATTTTCTAAATCTAATTAAACTGACTTCAGGCAATTTTTTTAGCAGACCATTTGATAAAATATAACTCACAAAGGAACCTCGCGAACTTGTTTTTTCACTTGTCCAGAAGAATTTGGTCTCAAGAAAGCTAGTAAAGTATCGAAAAACCACAGGAGATCAAGGCATTTTTGAGTATAAGGGGGCATGCCCACGCTAATAAGTCCGATTTCAAATGTTATAAATTTTAGTCAAAATATACAAATTGTATTTTTTGTTTCAAAATGACAATAAGCATTAGATAAAATGACCCTTTTCCTCCAAAAAAAGTCAAAATGTCTTTTTTTTGTTTAAAAGTCTTTCTTTAAAAAAATTTGGTATCGACACCTTGGCTTACCTAAATAAAATTGTTATTTAAAAAATTACATGATAAATGACACTTTTTCAAAATGACATGTCATTTACCAACCCTAAATTGGACTGATTAGCGTGGGCATGCCCCTTTAGAGACATAGGTTACAGGCTCGAATACACACCCTATTTTTTATTCAATTTTACACTTTATTTACAAGTTCGGTATTTCATCTTTTTTCTTCTCAGCTTTAAAACAAGCTATTTAATAATTTCACCAAAACACGGCACTAAATTATGACTTATGTGCTATGACGTATATCCTCCACCAATTTTTTGCGAACAAAAGCAAAAGCAGCTTGGCAACTGTCTTCTCAAGAATTAGTACGAGCTCTAGCCTTAACCAATAAATGGCTTTCACGTGGACAAATATCACAAAACCCTCATTTTTATTTGCTTAAAAAGCTGAGTTTATACAAGTTTACACAATAGCATTGAGCGCCGAACAAAAAAAAGACCCATCCACAGACACAAAGTGACTGGCAAATTTGCGTCAAAGCACTGAGCACACACAGAGCGTCATCCCACGTATTTATTGGTGGACACTGAGAAATTCAGGTCCCCTTCTTTATTATGCATTCGATTTTTGTGAAGAGACTTCCTGTTTTGCCGTGTTTGTCTTGGGCCAGAAGGCTGGTGAATATATAAGTAATAAGACTGGACCTTATTAGTCTAGTGTATATAATGGTGCGTCATCAGCGCTCTTTGAAGTAGCAATAGGTCAGACACAAACATTAGCTAGCTAGATAGAGCATGATTACTGCGAAAAATCCACATTTTGGGGTACAAGGAAGTATAGAGAAATGTGGGTGACGCATATGAATATTTTTATCGTCAATATGCTTTTGTGAGAAGAGAAGTTAAACAATTTCGCTATGTTTCGAATGGATTTTAATACGTTAGATTACTTGAAGGCCACAGCCAGTGTTTTAAAAAATCAAGGTCGAGTTCAAGGTCTGAAATTAAGTCAAGGTCAAGTTCAAACTGATCTTGACCTTGAACTTGACCTTTTTGTGTTTATTTAAACAGTCGAGTCACGTTATAACGCCATTCCTTGGAACCGCCCCAGGGTGGCGTTATATTGGGGGTAAACTTTGTCGTATTTATATGTCAACTGACCAAATTTGTGCCTGAATAGGTGCGCTATATTAGTTGTATTGGGGTAACGTTATAGCGCGACTCCACTTTACCGTATTTTCTAATTACCCACCGCTTACCCTCATTCAAAGTCATGTTTTTGGCATTGTGTTTTTGACTCACCTTTTGAGAACTTCTCTCAGGCAACTTACTTTTCATTTGGTAGCTCATCTTACTGGCTACAAATTAAGAGGTAACTTACCTGGGAGAACCCACAATGCCAAAAACCCGATTTTGAATTAAGGGGGCGTTAATTAGAGAATATAAGAAAAATGCACTATTTACCTGTCTCAAAAACTAGGGTGACGCTCTCAATTTATACTGAACTGAAACTGAATCTTTAAAAAGTACCCACCTGCGCTATTGCTATTACTTCCATCGCTATTGGGAGGGCATGAAGACAAACTGGACATGATATCGCTCACCAACGGCGTCTCAAACGACTCAAAAGTTGCAAAAGAGCCAGAACCTCCGGGGTTTTCACTGGTAGTCAGTTCGGCTGGGCTAAACACAGCTCTTGACTGGCTTGAGCCAATGTCCACTTCCACACCCTCATCAATTGACCCTATGGTGCCTATGGTAGATTGACGGCTCAGGGTTGAGGAACAGTGTGTGGAGCAGTTCTCTTCGTAGTCCGAGTGCTAAATTATTAATTTAAATTAAATTTTTGTTGCACACAGAGTTTATGAAATAGTTAATTGAAAAGTCGACTAGAGCTAACTACAGGGTGCGCAATTTTTTTTATCTTTTTAAAATGGCTCTAACTTTTTTATTTTTTTATGTTTTTTTATATTTCGTTTAACACCAAATTTGTAAAAAAATGTTTTCATTTTTGAGTGTAACGTAGTCAATTTAAACGAGCAATATTTTTTCGTCGCAGGAAAAGGCTTTGTAATTACAAGGTAACTGACGGAACCTTAGAAGGCTAACCCACGATATTTCAAGTCGCTCTTAAAATTTTTTTATGTTCTTCGATGCGCTTAAGACGGAAAACAGGCGTATAGCCACCACTAGGTTTAACCTTCAAAATTTTATTTTTGGATGCCTTGGTCCCCCGAGATGATTTTTCTGAAGCCTCCTACGCAGCGAAAAAATCTTGAATTAAAACTGAATTAAATTAAAACATTTTTATTCAAATTTGGTGTCAAACAAAATGCCCCGATTCGGGGAATTTAACGAAAAAAAATATTTTCCGGAACATAAAAAAATTAGAGCCATTTTAAAATGATAAAACAATTGCGCCACCCTGTAAATCATAGTCGACCTAAGACAACTATAAAGTAGTTGACTGGAATTAACTGTAAAACATATGGCAAAATTTCTTGAATATTTTTTGTTTTTTTAGTAGAAGTCAGGTTTGAATTTTTTTGCCAACAAGCCTTTTCTAAAAGTTTTGAAAAGTCCGAAAGTATTTTTAACCCCATACAGCAGTAAATAAACCAACCGCATAACAGTGAGGACTAATGGTCGGATGGGTGATACAGTCAGTGGTTTGGAAAGTGTGATGGTCTCTTATGCTATTCAGCGGAGGTCTCGATCTGGGAGCATCGCTTTGTCTTCTCTTTGCTGTTTTGAGTGCATCTGCGGCGCTCAAGGTAGAAGCTGCTGAACCAGAAGTTGGGGTCGCCACAGGGCTAGTCGATACCATAGACGATGACATCTTTAGTCTTTCGAGTAGCAAGAGGTAGATGGCATGAAAATTGTCGTAGGCGTCTGTCAACAAGGCCTAAAATAGTTGATTAGGTTCATCAATTCACAAATTTCTCTTACATCGCGCACTTTGGAAGACTCAATTCCCAAATTGTTCATGAGCCTGAGTATCTGAGGGTGAGGCTCGCTGAGATCTGGGTGTTTGGCATGCAGTGTGTTGAACTGATATTTTTCCTCAAACACTGCTGGTTTCATCCACCTGTGCTTTTTGATCTGGCCTATTGATGGCCTTTTTGTGGGATCCAATGTCAGCATGCGCCTTATCAAGTTTTCACAGTCGGAAGTCATGAAATACGGTATTCGAATACGACCACTCAACACTCTGTTTCTCAGGTATTGCAGATTCGTTCCCTCAAATGGTAGGACGCCGCAGACAAGGACATAGAGAACAACTCCCAGACTCTGAACATATAAAATAAGGTACTGAAAGGGGAATTGGGTGAAAGAACAGCATACCCAAATATCTATTTCCGGTCCAGCATATCTTTTTCCCTCAAAAACTTCTGGAGCGGCGTATGGTGGACTACCACAAAAAGTGTTTAGAGTCTCATCTCTGTTGAAAAAGTTACTGAACCCAAAATCTGCTAGCTTTATCTGCCAGTTTGAGTCAAGAAGTAGGTTTTCAGCCTAAATAAAAACTATTTTGACAGTTCATTATGTATTTCATTTATGTATTTCATAAAAATATTTCACTTTTTTCTTTTTATATTTTGAAAATAGTGTTTTCTACTTTCTAATGTGCCACCAAAGGGCACAATATCTAGGATCTCAAATTACATGAGCGTTTTCCGAACAAGCATTTTCTGTGCAAAATAACTTGCATTACGTCAAACAATATTTGTAAGTGCCTTTCAAAGTTAACCTTTAAAAATACCTACTTTCAGATCTCTGTGCACAATGTTGAAATTATGAAGGTAGTCGACAGCGGATATGATTTGCCAAAACTTTTCTCTAGCATTTTCTTCTGACAGACGTCTTTGTTTTGAGATCAAATCGAAAATCTCGCCATTTTTGGCGAATTCAGTTACCAAATATAGCATGTTTTGGCTTTCCATTACCTACAATAAATGCCGATTTATTTTTGATGTTTACTCGTTCAAAGGGTAGACAGCTAATTAACGCTAGATTTTATGTTTCTGTAAAAAGCAGCTGCTTTCATTCTTTTTAATTAATTTATGCTTGAGAGCATTTTAAATCATTTTTGGCTATAGAAACCCAACAGCAGAGAACTAGGAAAAAATCGCTAAAAAATCTTTCTGGCAGTCTACTCTAGTTAACCACTTAACATTTAATTTCAAATTTGACAAGTTATCTATTTTCAGGTTTGATATTATTTTCATCATCGCTAACCAAACCAAAAAACTTATATAACCAGAGAAAAAATACAGAAAATTGATTTTTTTTTCTTTATTGTTAGCTATTTCAGTGGTGTAAACGTTCCACATTAGACTTTCACTCTAAAGCTGCCCCTTAGGACATTTTAAAAAGGCATTCTAAAAGCAGGTCATCAAAGCTTAAAATAGAGCTCTTTACTATTTCTACTCATTGCTCCTTCTTTGTGCCCCACTGCGTCAGCATACATATAGAAAGGAATGGAAGTGGCTCTTCAATTGACGCAAACTCAGCCACAAAACAACAAAGTGTTCTCCCCTAACTATTTTTAGCTCTTTTTCAACCACTTTTAGAATGAGTAGACGAGCATGTGCACCATCTTAAAAAACCTCCACCCTTGTGCATTAAAAAATATTTAGATTATGTGCTCAAATGATTTCACTTTTTTCTAAATTTTCAACGATCAGCTTGGTCTTACATAGTAACGTGAAAAGTTCTATGAGAATAAAGAAGATTATATGGCAGGAGTACACTATTTGGGGTAAGTCGAAAATGCGTTTTTTAATGTCTAAACGTGTTTCGGCCCTGAAAACGATAGAAACAAGCAAAAAAGTGTGGGAAGGACATTTTTCGAAAAACATTTTGGTTTGCCTTGTTAGCGAAAGAAACAACACACAGTAAGAAAGCCGAATTTTTCCAAGTTATCAGCTAAATCAATAATTTTATTAGTAAACAAGTGGATTTTTCAAGTTGGAGAAAGGGAAAAAGAACTGTGGGAAACTCAATTTGAACCCTAAATAAACTATGAAATTTCCCCACTGCAATCAAAGATCTGTATATCTGTTTATATTTCAGCCAACCTGGTAGAGTTTAATGATGTGTGGATGCTTGATGTGCTTTAGTACTTGTATTTCTCGATAGATCTTCGCCAAGTTTTCTGAGTCAAGCCGTCGTTTGTCTACTATCTTGATGGCTACCTTGAAATTTGGTCCAATTACGAAAAAATACCTTATATTTGAAAAGTTTAGCAAATTAAAAAGTTGGTTGTGGATATTTTTTGGTATATTCATTGTAGTCTTTTCGGTAACAATACTGATACTCAGGGAACGGTATTTGCTGTTCGATAAAAGAAATAATTTTTCACACAGTTATTATTGTAGACTAATTAATAATTGATAAGCCCCTAATGAATTTGGATTAAAAAGCAGCAGAAGGGTCGAAGAGAAAAACAGGAATGTTGTTGTCGGTGACGTAAAGGCAGGTTTTTTTTTGTTTTAATTAAGCAAATTGGAAAAAATATATATTTTAAAATAAATTTCATTATGATTGTTATTCCTAAAAACCATAACATTTGCGTTGATAACTAGTCGTTTTATTAATTAAAATAGAATTTAAAGCAGTACACGGCCCCCTAAAATTCAAATCTTGGTGCATTAGGAACATTTGGCGCCAAACGAATTTTTTTCAAAAACAATCATTTTTAGACCCTTTCGGAGTCTTTCTGTTTCGTACGCCTGATCTGGTTTTTTTCCTTGTTGCCTTGGCATATTCATGACCAAAATATTGCTCACACGAAGGGCTTTCAAATGAGCCATTACTTGCCCATGAAACACGCAAATTATCAAAATCATAATTGATTTCTGTGAAAATTTTCAATATTTCTTCATTGTCTGGTTCGCTAAATTGAAATCCTGAAAAGTTTTTTCGACTATTTATGCACAAACAAAATCGGGAACCCTTTAGAGTGGTAAATAAGCTACATTTTAGTACCAAGGAAGTATGCAAAAAATGCAAATTTAGGGTGCCTAATGCAAAAGTTAGATGGAAAACGCAAAAACCCCTATTATTACTCGAGAAAATGCCAGTTGTTTGCTTTGATTGGTCTCTAGTTTTCGAAATTCTGACTTTACAAAAATCGTTCTGACTTTTCTGGTAGCTGAATATACAGGCTACATTTTGGTATAAAAATTGTACGAAAAACTATGTGGTTTTGCACTTTTTGACTGTCGTTTATTTCGGTATAATTTTTTTTACGATTTCAGGCAAGCCTAATGGTCCGAACAAGACGTGATACTGCAGTGCAGAAAGACCCGGAAACAAAGCAAGCTAACACTCTAAGGACTTCTGAAGCAAGAAGGGCTCTGGTCGAAGCAAGAAGTGCCAAGATGAGCGTCAAAGAAAAGGCCATCGCAAGAGCAAAGGAGGCAGGCAAAATCCGTCTTTGTATGTTGATTTTTCCTTACTTTTTGGTAGTGGTTATGACTCTTTCGTTTTAGCGAAGCAGGCCAAAGAAAAAAAGTTGAAGAGCCGAAGAAACGGGACGGGGTAAGATCTTTGACGAATTTTATATAGGAGCAGAGGTGTTATATGTTTTTCTTCGCAGACTCCAAGAAAGCCACTGCAGGACTTGAAAAGACGAGCGTCGCTTCCAAAGCTTGATAAAATAGCTTCTTTTTTTCGAGGTTCCAACGAAGAAGCGCCAAGTTTTGAGCAGTTTGAAGATGTAACAAGAAAAGTAAGACGTCGTCTTTCCGTTCCATCACCACAAAAGCCTTTGATGGCAAAAAGAAAGATGTGAGCTATTGAAGACATCAGACTGTGTTCAGGCCTCATGAATAGAAATCAAAGAAGAACGTTAAAAAATCGACTAGGAGAGGTATATACCTAATACGTATTAGGCTGCAAGTTTTTCTGCAAGATTAGTAAATTCTTTTTTAGAAAGGATTGGACATCTTCGCCCTAACTGATCAAGTAAATAGAATTCTTAGCAAATTCTCTGATCAGCTCCAAATAAAATCGTCTGAGAAGAATGGAATTTGGTACCTTTGGCTCTCAAACATCAAGCAGGCACTTGAAATTCGTCTTCATCGACTGACTCAATCAGGCAAGTTGGAATTCGGGAGTCATTTTTGAGGAGACTTTTCCTAGTTTTCTTGGCGATAAGGGTGGCCAGTCAACAAAGTGTGCAATTGGCATAGGCAACGTGAAGCACTCAAATAGCGCCGATTCCTTACTGCTGGTATCAATTTTCGACGATGATGACAACTACACAAACCTTGCATTCCTTCCAAACGTCTTTGATCAGTTACAGTTTGATCACGTCAGTGTTGGCGAAGAAGTTACCTGGTTAGTTCTAAGTTGTTTATTTCGTCTTCATGCTACCACAGCATCATCTGACCTTATTGTTTTTAAGGTGCTTACTAGGTCTGCGATCTGCTTAAATGTCTCGTCTAAGCAAATGACTGCTAAAGAAAATCGAAAATCGTCTCCATGAAGTGTGCCAGGTATGTTGTCAATGCTGCAGCTGAATGTACTAAAGGTGCTCAGGTCGGGTTCGTGTGAGAGCAGAAGAAGCAAAAATCTGGTTGGTTTTGTTGGTTTCAATTCCCGATGATATTGTTATGTGTGTTTTCCATATTCAGTTGTCCAAATATCGCTTAGCTATGCTGATCAGTGTGTCAACTGTGTGTGGCTATCTGATATACGGTGTGCTGTTCCGCTGGAGTAAATTTGGAGCCTGTGCGGCTGTTACTGCTTTGCCTTAAGCGTCTGCTAACAAGTGAAATATCCTTCTGGGATCTTGCTGTGGTGTGTCATCCGTCAAGAGGAAATTGTGGCTCTAGTTTTCTGTCCTACTTCTGATGCCTCACCCAATAAAAGGCTATGTTGAATGAAAGTTTTGTTCTGCCAGCGTCAATAAATACTAGTTTATTCTTTTCGCTTTTGTTGTTACTTTCCGTTAATTTTGTGGAATTTTGTTTTTGTTGTGTTGTTATAAGAAAAAGGATCGAGTTCAGAGTCTTGTGATAAAGTAAAGTTGGTTAAGGAGTGCATTATTTGCCATATAGCCAGTGAAAATAGCACATTTTCATATCTGTAGAATAAAAGAAAAGAAAATTTTTGTTTAAGAACTTGAATTTCACCGAAAATATTCTTGGCGTTTTGTTGTTCTTGAACTGCACTAAGATTCGAATTTTGGGGGGGCCGTGAGTATAGATAATCTAATTTTTAAAACATTTTTGATAAAAAAAAGTTTTATGGTAATACACAAAGAAAAAACTATTAACGGTTAACTACAATTAAATTTATTGCCGTTGACTCTTGGTCACATACTTGACAGCTTTTTTTAAAATTTTTTCAAACCTGGTCAACAATAATAAACTCTTTCACAGTAAACCAGAGATAACTACAAAACAGTCGTCTATAGTTTATTGTGCAATAGTTTTCTCTCGTTAATTACTTTTACTCAAGTTAGCTATAAAATAGTTGACTTTTGTTAGTAGTTTCACAGCTAACTAAAAAGTTTTTGAACAGTTTTTAAATCTTATTTTGTATTCAAATTAAAATTTTTGAATTTCCAAACAATAGAATGCTTACCTCAGTTTTGGTGATTCGGTGTCTAGCCAACTTGACTACAGCATAATTTCCTTTACCAATAGTTGACTCTACCTCATAGAATCCGACCTTAACAACTGTAGAAGAACTAGGTGCTGGGAGCTTAGTGTTAGTGGCTGAAAAATGAGATGAGCCGTTCGGAGATCCTGAAGAACATGGCATTGTTGGCATTTCGGCCGAAGTCATATCCAGCAACAAACTCTGGGGTTGAGCCAGTGCCATTTAATAGATTTACTATTCGAATCAAATATATAGGTCAGCAGTCCAAGAAACAATCTCTCAATTAGAAGAGAGAAATCCCGTTCGCGGGGAGAACTGTAGATGAACTGGGGGTAAGAGGCAATATAAATAACAACAACATCATCTAGTAGCTCATAGCAGTGTCAGCAGCAAATAATGAATGAAAGGGCTGGCTGGTGTCGTCAGTGAGTGCTATACTCGAACAGCACTAATGTTCTGTCTGTTTCTCTCACCGTAGTAGTAGCTAAACCAAGCACTACATACACTCACACATATATAACAACAAGAAGCATAAGGGGTGGGCTTTCCACACAGCAAACAAAGGTAAAAAGACAATTGTGAGAGTGGCTATACGCATTCTTAGACAACAGATAAGGGGCCTAGAAGGAAATCTAGTGAGATCGAATAAGTAGTCAGAGTTAACTTTGAAAGAGTAAATTAAATTTGGGAAATCTTAAAAATGGTAACTGTCACTGGAAGTAAAACAATGTAAGCTAGAAAAAAGCTAACTTCAAAGGTACTTTGTACTATTGCCGAGTATCAAAACAGCTATTTTTGAATTATTTTATATGACTTTTTTAATTCAAATTTCATGTATTACAGTCGAACCTCTTTGTTACATAACTTCTAACAGGGGTCCCGAAAAAAGTAAAAATCTTTTTGAAAAGTACAGTTACGTTCCCTGTCTATATAATTATAAATTTTTTCGTTTTTTGCCGAAATCATTTTTTTATAATTATTTTTGAAAATCAAAAGATAGCATTTCGCTTTTAAATTTTGTATTCTACATTTTTGTATTTTTCAGATTTTTATTTTCCCAAGAAAATTAAAAAAAATGAAAAATATGTTGTTTTTTTTTTTTTAAATTTACTTTGAAAACTGAAAATATGAAAATACAGAATGTAGAACACAAAATTTGAACAGGGATGCTATCCTCCGATTTTCAAAAAATATATAAAAAATGGTTTCGGCAAAAAACAAAAAAAATTATGTTACATAGAGGTTGTGTCATATAGAGGTTCGACTTTATTTGAAGAAAATATTTTATTTAGACCAAAAAGTCAGAACGGAACAGAATAATGGCTGAAAATGTCAACAACAAGCAATTTTGGGCTCGACTAGTCGATCATCTAAGGTTTTAAAAACATTTAAATAAATGTAAATGCAAACAAAAAATATTTTGAATATTTTGAGAATAAAAAGCTTTCTTAAGTACATTCAAAAATTCGAAAACTCGAAAACGACGTTTTCATTAACGGCGATGGTCTTTCAAACCCATTGTAAAAAAGTTCATTTCTGTTCAATTTCCTATCTTAAAAAACACATTTTCGGTTGCTTAGCTTAGCTAATAATGAGGCAAGGCATTTGTAAAAGTATGACGCTCATACTGGGGTTAGCCAAGGCCAAGTTGTTGTGGAGCAGGCAAAAAGAAAAATTCCTCAACGAAAAAGAAAGCCAAAGAGGAGAAACTAGCTTAAACACAATTTAATGGGGGCAGCAGCAGCAGCCGAATTGACAGGCAACCAACAAATTGCAATGGAGGGGAGCTAGTTGGTCGCATTCTTTGCTTTGCTAACTGTCTGCTCTCATTACAGATGTCTTTTTATTTTGTCTTTTTCTTTTGCGGAGGGAGAGGCAGCTGGTTAGAGAAGTAGTGGGTTGCTGGCTGTATGGCGGTCTTGCCCTCTTCTCCCTCTCTTCCCTATGACGCAATTTTTCTGGTTTAGCAGACGTCACAGGGTATGTATGTAACAACAGCAAAACTTTTTTCTGCTGCTTTTGATGCATCTGTGTAACTGGGAGAAGAAGAGAGCACAGCTCTGGCTAACTATGCTTGTCTTTTGCTACCATCGTGCTATTCTATGAACTTATTTTATCTAATCTGTTCTCTCCTTGCTTGAGCAATGTAATTACGGGTTATTGGTTGCGGCTGATACCTGCCACCATCACATTTGGCGTTGCGGGCATAAACTACTGTGAGACACAACATTTATTAATGACATAATAATATAGTCTATAGAGTTCAAAATATTGCATCTTAGCAAAAATAAAAATGAAGAGTAGCCCACATTTTATGCTTTAAAATAAAATATTAACATCTATATGAGTTTTGTTAGGGTAGCTGAAACTAGCAATAAATTATAAAGTAGTGGTAAATTTATCCGCACCATTCAGCAACCTAGTTTATGGGAAGATACATTTTTAGCGCAAATACATTTTATTTTCGTCGTATTTCTGCGCAAATTTTTAAATGTAAATAAGTTTACAGTGTTTACTGTATATAGTAGGGCCGCTTAATTGTCCGGACAGATTTGGATTTGGAAAGTTAACCGGAAAGTTTTCCGGACAACTTTCCGGTTGGCGGTGAGAAATCGGACAGAAATAACAATCTATTGCATATACTATTTTTATTCAAATAACCATAAGATTTTAATCAAAATCATGAATAAACAAATCAAATTCATTGCCGAATGGATGATGTGGTGTTACCCAGGTGGTGAACAGTGATGTAACCGCACTGGTGCGGGTGGGGAAATTTTCGGGAGCCGGTGCCGGTGCGGGTGTTCCGAGATTTACATCACTGGTGGTGACACCTAAGAAGTGGTACCCGGATGGTGATATTGAGGCTATTGCACCCAGATAGCAACCAGGTGGTGGTGCTCAGGTGTGGGTACTCAGGTAGCAGTACTCAGGTGGTAGTATCCAGCTAGTCAAGTATGTATCTAGGAGAGAAGCTAAATTTCTCTGTGCCCTCTCTAAGGTGCCCAGCTGCAAGTTAGTTTCTTCGAAGCGATCTAGCGACATTATATCGAGGTTTAACTATAAGTTAACTGTAGATTTCACTGCACATTCCATTTTTTTCGGAAAAATTTCCGCGATTTTTCCTTTCGGAAAGCTTTTCATGCAGCAATAGGGTTGTTACACAGTTAACTCGATTTTTTTGACCTTATTTCTTGTTTTTACGCTACTTTTTCCCTAAAATTTTGAACACCTTACCACACGATTGAAAGCTGAGAATGTTGGCTACAGAATGGTAGGAAAGTTTCTTGGTTCAGTTTGCAAAAACTTTTATATTTGATTGGAAATATGTTCGAACTTTCTCAAGTTTTTTCGAGCGAAACAATTGTTATCAAATATATAAGTTTTTACGAACTAAATCAAATAACTTTTAAACTATTCTGTAGCCAACATTCTCAGCTTTCAATCGTGGGGTAAAGTGTTTAACATTTTGGGGAAAAATAGCATGAAAACAAGGAATAAGGTCAAAAAAAAAAATTTTAAAAATCGAGTTAACTGTGTAACAACCCTAGTATCTAGTTAGCGCTAGTTATATATTGCTAACTCAGGGTTGCGAACTCAAAATTTCTAAAAAAGCACATTTGGCTAAAAAGGTGCAATTTGGTCATTTTTCTTCAGAAAATGCCATTTTATCCAGTGCTTATTGATTTGTGAGCACCGAAAAAAAGATTTTGACGTAAAACCTCAAAAATAAAAAAGATTTCGGGTCCCAAAAAGAGTACAAATCTTTTTAAAAAGTACGTTTCGATATCCTATAGCTAACTGTAAAATGGCTGACTTTATTTTTTTTCCTTTATAAAGTTAAACATCAAATAAAAGCACCGTACCTATTCTTAAGCCACATAGAAATTTTCTGCGAAAAGTTGAACTATTAAATTGTAAGTCGTAATATATAGCTTAATTTGCAGCTTTTTTTTTTAATATATACAGAGTGGACCAAATTTCGAGTTTCTGTAAACGCCAATCGTTTTGTATTGACGGTCAATTTTGGTCCAACCTGTGGTTTGGGTCCCTGTTTGTGGATGGCCTCTGGATGGACAAGACCCAAACTACAGCGAGAACAAGCAAGAACTGTGTTTTTCACATTATATACCTAACAAAATTGCCCGTCAGACAAAACGAATGGTGTCTACAGAAATTCGAAATTCGATCTAGAAAAAAGTTATAGCTATTTAAAATCGTGCAGATTTCTTGAAACACCCTGCATATTAATTAAAGAGTTACAAATTAGAATAGAACCAGCATTAGTTCTTTTGTTTGTAAGGCAGGTTATATTTAGTTGATGATCGTCATGGGGCTCAATAGCTCAGTTGGGAGAGCGTTAGACTGAAGATCTAAATGTCACCGGTTCGATCCCGGTTTGGGCCATTCTCACTTTTTTGTTTATTTTTTTTTGTGCGATTGGTTAATAATTGATTTAAGTGATGAAACTTAAAGATAGGGTCGTTACCTCGTTATTGTCCTATTATTGGGACAAAAACGATGTAACGGCCGCATAAGACGTTACTTCGTTTTTGTCCCATTTTTAAATTCGCGCGTTTTTTATAGTTACAATCATTTTTCAACCTCCACTCTTCTTTATTTGTGCATACAAGCAATACATTATCATTTGGTTGAATACGGCGGTAGCTTGTGCAATTTGTTACACTAACGGCAAATTTACACTGACGACTGCCGCAAAAAATACTTAAGAATCAGAAACAAAGCTCCTCATTGCAAGGGATTGGGGAAGGGTATTTTTAAACTCAGTTCCGGCATATGATTTTTTAGTGTTTTTTTTAGCGATTTAACCCTGAAAAATCACATGCCGGAGAAAAAAAACGCGAATTTAAAAATGGGACAAAACGAGGTAACATCTACGCACCGAAATTAAAGGTAAAGTAATCAAGCTTTAGCTGCAAAATATAGGTTAAAACAAAATTAATGCATCATTTTTAGAAAATTATGTCAAGTGCTTTTGCGGAACGGTGAAATGCCAAAAACATTTAGAGGATTCATTCGAAAGTTAAATAACTTGCCTGGAACAGGTGTTAATTAAGTTAATCATAACGAGCTAGTCAGAGAAATAACGGGTGGAACATAAGTTCCCGAAGGGTTTTAAAAACCTTATCTTTTATCAATATTGGGATTATATCTCTTTTCTTCTGATACCATTTTGTAGCCCTACATCTTTCTAGCTTGCATCTACCTTCCAGTAATCCAAAGGGTTCGCTTCCGGATCGATGCATTTCTCCTTGTTGTAGGCCTTCATCTCAATCATTGCGCCGCTGACCTGCTTTGAATGTTTCGGCTTCCACGATGGCAAACGGCTGATTCGTACACGCAATGAGATGAACAATTTTTCTGTCGACGAAGTCAAGTCGCCTAAGATCAAGTAATGTAATTTACATGAAAAATTCTGTTAGCAATGCACCTTCCCTTCTGATCAGAAAACTATGCAGGTCTTGCTTCATGGCTTCCTTCTGTTCGGTTCCAACTCTCTCTAGCCCTTCGAATTGCTTCAGGTAGTTGGGATGCTTGGAAAGATGCAGCTTCAAGTTTGTTGTTCCTCGATTTGGAGTCTTCAGAGTCGTCTTGCAAACATTGCATCTTGTCTCAGCTATCGACAGCTTTGTGAAAAAGAATCCCGGATCTTCTTCGCCTTCAAGCACGATCTTCCAACTGAACTCATTCTGATTACAAAAAAAAATTCCACGCACAAAAATATCAGAGGTTATGCGATTTTACAACCGCAAACAAGGCAGTGCAATGCACTGAGTGCATACATTTAATAAGAAAAAGAATGCGATATTTTTTAAAATTGCGATGCTATATGCGATATTTTTGAAAACAAAATGCGATATAGCGATGTGATATTTTTTCCTCAAATTTTGTGCGATATGCGATATATCGCATTGTCGTCATCTCTAGTTTTGTACAGGGCTCCCAAATCGGTTGATTAATCAGAAAAAGGTTGATTTGAACAGGTCAAATCTGGTGGTTTTGGAAAGAGTTGATTGATCTTTTTGATCAGAAACGGATTGATTCTGAAGAAGGGAGGTTGATTTGTCTGATTTCTGTGTCAAGAAGACAACCACAGTCAAGCGCTGGTTCGGCATAAATATATCTGAATTTTGTTCCCAAATATATCGTTTTGTGGACTTGAACTTCCTTTTCAAGTGTATATGCTTTTAAATTTTGTAGGAACAATTATAATTTTAAAAAGTGTGACACCACAAAAATCTTGAAGCACATTTTTTCTGTTGTTTTCTGAATTCTATAAAATACATTTCTGAAAAACAAGAAATAAATTCAAATAAAAAACCTCAGTATGAACAATATTTCTCGCTGCACAAAAATCTGCTCTTTGATCTCAAAATCTGATTTTTAGTGAGATTTGTCTGATTTTTGAAATTTTGAGTTGGGGAAATTTTGAGTCCCTGGTTTTGTAGCTGTTGCGCTGCGCTACAACATGGTTACAAGATGTTGTCGTAACGCTCAATATTTAATTAAACTTTTGATCACTTAAAGTGATGAAAATTCTTGCCAACTTTTCAAAATGACCTCACGAGTGTTTGGAACCCAATGGTGACTTATCTAAAATAATCAAGCTAAGTTAAATATGCTGTTGGAAAGAAAAGATGCAGGGCTACAAAATGGTATATAGATCTCATATAAATGATAATGTCAAACGTACAGTAATTGGGAAAAAACTTTTGTGCGGGAACTTTATTGTCACCCGTTAATTTTTTGTCACCCTGTGGTTTACTAAATTGGAATTCTAAAATATTTGATTAAATCACTTATTTTGATTAATAATCCACTTAATTTAAGCCGTCTAATAACTTTACGTGACTTGTGAAAAAAATTCCTCCATTATTTACCTCAACAAATCGCTAGATCAAAAAATGCTAACAATTTTCATTTTTTATCCCACATATTCAAGAAAAAACAGACAATTACTGCTGACGTAAAAAGTGTCAGGAGTAGCAAAAGAAATGCAGGAAGAAAAACAACTTCTCTGAAACACCGAGTTCCATAATCAACAAAGCTCTTTTCAATGTAACAAGAAAAGGAAGACCAAATGGAGCATTTGGTGCTGTTTCACCTGCAGTGAATATACCAAGGTTTTGAACGCCGGGGCTACGTCATACATAAGAGAGTGTGTCAAACAAATCATTAATCATCTTTTTGTTCTTCCAAAAATGGAAGAACAAAAAGAGGAAATAAAATTGTTAATTTTTTCAAATCTGTGGGAAAATTTTGGATTGTCAACAATTCAAAAATTATTCACAACACGAGTTCCCGGAAACAAACGTCTGTTTGTTTCCGGGTGATACAAAAGCTTGGCAATTAATTAATTTGTTTTGAAAATGGTTCTATGGTCATTACCTGGAATACACTCCGTTTCATATATGAATGAATTATTTACATAAGACAGCGAAAATTTTGCAAGTTTTCCTACTTCAATGCGAAATCTTAGAAATTTGTCACTATAGTCAAACCTGGATAACACGTCACTTCAACAAGCCGTCACCCTTGATAAGCCCGACTTTGTTGGCCAACAGAAATAATAAGGAACTTGCACCGTGATAACACGTAATCTGGATAACGCGTAACCCAGAAGGTGGTCCCATGCGTGACGTATAACCAAAATTGACTGTAACAAAAAAATACCATCTTTGTAAAAAGTACGTCTCTGAAAAATTTTTATAGCGCAAAAAGACGGAAACTAAGGTATTCCATTTAAAAAAAACATTGAAATAATTTTGTGCATTTTTACAGATCTTTGCTGTTTGTGCTAAAAACGAAACTTACTATGTGAGAATCAAAGTTTATCAACTTGTGTTGAAAGAGTTTAATTGAGTTTCATATAAAGTTTAATGCTCAATGCGAATCTAATACATTTTTATTCCGTCGTTATATTGGGCACCCCCAATATAACGTCACCCAATATAACGACATCCGTCGCCCATTCGGTGCTTAGTATCCAAGTTTTCACTAGTTTTAGCTGTAAAAAGTTTAAAAAAAGTTAACTGTGAAATAGTAAGTCAGAGTTAACTATAAAATGGTTAAACGCAGCTAATTGTAAAATGGTTAACTTTAAATCTTTTCCAACGAACGGAAATCAGTAGTGTAAGAATGCCCTCAAGTTATAATTATTTTGCTTTCAAAAAGTGATCTGCCGTAGAACCTCTATTAATCCAGCACCCTATAATAATCCGGTCCCTTTATTAATCCGGCTTCAGAGAAAATGGTTGAAAAATAATCCGGCATGCCTAATTAAGAGAGGTTTAACTTTATTAACTTTTTAGCACACACTTTTCAACTTATAAGGCTCTTTCTGCTAAGCTGTCCGAAATCAGCTCAAACAAATACATCTTAACCTTTGACTCTAAAATCATTGACGTAATTTAGTAAAAGTAAATATGCTAGGCTAGCAGGCTTTGCTATTATCTTCTTTTTCCTCCGTCACTAACCCTGTTTTTTGCGTGTGTGATGATATTTATTTAAGGATTGGGATCAAAAACATGACACTAAAATAGCACACTAATCATTGTTTAAAAAAAACGAATAGAAGTTTATTAAAAATAGCTTAAACGAATCTAAAAAGTCCATATGCTTTCTGTTTTCCCATGAGAAAATGCAAAAGCTAAAGATTTTAAGTTCGATGGTTGTGATAATAAAAATGTTGTGCAACTTCAAAGCGCAAAAAATGAATCGAAAATGAAATTACTTTATTAAATTACTTCAGCTATTTATAAAAAATACAAAGATTAAAAAGACCGAAAACCAAACTTTTGATTTTAAAAACCTAAATAAACGTACAAAAAGCTCAAAGAATTTTAAAGAATTGGGTATATGTCAGTAGAGGACATGCCCATTTTGATGCTGCGCCGTTTTGATGCCGCAGCAAACTTTTTTCTGGACTAGTCACAGAATAGCAAAATATTTATACACTAATTTAACGTTTGGTTGAAACAGTACTAAGCTTGCAAAAAGACATCGACGGTCAAAAACTTACTGTTCAGAATGTGCCATAATAACTCCAAACCTACATTTAAATGCCTGACTATACAAAATAAGTCTTGAGTGGATTGGAATTTTTTGAATTCAACTTTATTTCTAAAAAAATATGCTTTTTCATTAGCTTTTCTCTTAATTTATTTTCATATTATTTGAGTATTTTTATATTATGCTAGAATTAAAAGATGCAAATCCTGATGTTGACACCCAAACTGCTAGTTTTCTTCAGCAGGTTTTTTTGCTTATTTTAAAACTTAAAATGTTCGGTTTAACGCGATTTTCGATTTGCAGAAAGCCAGTAATAGACACAGGGCTGCTCTTAAAATGTCCATTTTCTCAGCAATAGTTTTTGTGTGGCTAGCTTGCTGTCTTCAGTTCTCAATGTTCAAGCCGTTTACGTCCATTTTGGGTGAGCTTATTTTGTCACATTGTTGTCATCCTACAATAAAAATTAGCCAAGCGTATATCCCCCAATTTTTTTGTCAGCTCTTCTCAATGTTCCATAGAGAGTAGTGAAATTGAGCGATCAAGATATTTTCGAGAATTTGACCGGTCAAATTATCGGTCAAAATCTATTTTTTCGGTCAAATTCGGTCAAAATCTCCAATTGAACAAGTTGAACTGTTCACACTGAGAACAGCAAAATTGCTTTTAAGAGAACTTCAAACTCAAACCGAAAATTCAAACCGAAGAAGACATTTTTTGTGAAAATGGGCAGTAGGCTCTATTAGCGGGGAGTGTTCTATTTTTCAACTACCCTCTAGAGAGGGGCTCTATTAAAAGGGGGCTCTAACAGGAGGGGGTGCTTAATTAGAGGAAATACGGTATTTAGAATCCGAAGAAAATCAGCTTGTGGGGGCCAAGGTGTCTCGAAAATAACTTGAGCCTAATTTTTTGTATTTTTTAAATTATGCCTTGAAAACTTTAATTTATCTAACTTTTCAGACAATTTTGGCATGGTTTTTTCCAAAATGTTCCTACTTATGCTAGCCCTACAGACCCTTCTGGTTTATGGCCAAACCCTCCAGTTGACTAAACTATTTTCAGGTCTGTAAAAATTCTCTTCCTTTTTACTTTTTACTAAATATTGTTTCAGTGAGCTACGAGCCCAATCTGAACTTGTCCAAGTGGCAGAATTTCGCGGGTTTTAGCATCTATTTTGTCGGCAACGCTCTAACTTCGCTACTATTTTCTTTGGCTATTTCTGAACCTGTTTGGATGACTTACCGGTAAGAGGGATTTTTGGTCGTAAATACAGTCGACCCTCGATATAAGATTTTTTTCTAGATTTTTGAAATATTTTACCGAATATGGTTTGTCAACCTATTCCAAGATATCGCAATGTTGGAGTTAATTTTCACAAAATTTTATAAATATCAAAAAATCTATGTATAAAAATTAACGGACCTGAGGCGGGAACGAACTCTTGGTGGTGGGCTTATATCGAGAGTTGACTGTAGGATATTTCTCCAGTAAATTTAGGTCGTTGTCAGTTTTGTGGATTCTATCTACCTTGATTTCTGGATTATTGTCTGGATATACCACTAACTTCAAACTGGATGTAGAAAATGTAAGCTGTAACCCCAAATCAAATATTTGAATTCACGCCAATTTTCAGACAAGTCAATTCAACCAACTACCTAGTTTCGAGCTTATAAAAAGATCACTAGCTCAGTGTGCCCACAAATCGGCATTTGTAATCGGATTTGCATGGCCTTTGTCACTAATTTTGGGTATTAGTTCGCAAAAAAGTGCTCAACTTTTAAATGTTTGAATTTGCAGCAATTTTGTTTGGTTCTTTGCGGTCCTCAGCACTCCAACTATTCGCTTTTTGGAAAGTGTTTGATGTGCTGCTGCTGATGTTCAGCCAACAAATGTTGGCTAAATATGCAGTTGGATGCATCAACTACTTTCTGGGACATGTACGTCTTATCATCGAATAATTAAATTGTTTTTATTGCAGGTTCAAACGCTGAATAATCATATAACGTGCCTCCAAATAAATTTTATGTTATTTCTGACTTTAGACGCGGTATGATAAGAATATTTTTGTCCCGTTGACTTATTGTCTGGATATACCACCCGGGGTACGGCCGGGCCGGGTCGGCCCGTGTTCAGCCCTGTAATATGCAAGAAATTCTACAGTTATCTCATGAGGTTTGATCTCAGCCAGATGTCTCAGCCAGAATGATTGGGTGGTCATTTTGACCAGATATAGTCAACGGGACAGAAACACGCCTAAGCCACCTCCTCTCTAAATTCAAAAATAAAAAAGTTTATTTGGAGTCGCTTTATACTTAAAAGTCAAATTTTCCCAAATATTTCAAATATCAAAACCAAACTCAAAATCTTGATTTTGTACTAAACTTTATTAAATTTTATTCAGCTAAGTGGAAGTATCGCCCAAGGTTTTCCAGCTAACTCAGCCAGTTGTGGCAAACAAACGGGCCTACTTGCAGCTTTGTTCTGTGAAGATCAAGTGCAGGTAATATACTGTTTTAAAACGGAATGAGGCTTTAAAATTGTTTTCTCACTGAAATATGTTTTAAAACATAATTTCTGTTTTAAAAATTAAAATGGTTCAGCAAACGACAAAAAATTGCATTTCCGCAAACAGTTTCCGATTGCCAAAGACATTTTGCATGTTAGAATGTCTAACAGTAAAAACATGTTCTCTTAGTTCAACAATCTAGTAGATTTTCGGAAAAAATTTGACTTTTACTGACGAGGAAACCGCCCGAACTGTACGATGGAATTCGCATATCGTGAAATTTTGAATTTTAAAAAATATTTCAAATGATTTTTGAAAACATCACTGCTAGACGTGAAATAAAAAAGTAACAGAAGGTCATTATAATCAGATTTGGCACTTGACGAACTTGGAGCACTGAAATATCCAAAATTAGCGTTTTTAGGGTTTTTTCGGCTTTTTTTGACCTAGAACTCAAAATGTTTGTGGATGTCCGCCAAAATGACTCCGGCTTCTTTTTACAAATCGACCATACTCTAGAAGATGGTTTTAACAGAGTATGCAAATTTGATCTACCGTTCGGGCGGTTTCCTTGTGAGTGTCTAAAATTGTTGGTGAATCTTGGACTTTTAAATGTGTGATTCAGTTACACGGCTTGTATCGACTATTTCTGCTTTGCTCAGAGAGTGCAGAATCTAGACAACATATCTATGAAGTTAGTTGGCCAGGTATTTGCATTAGTTCCAATCCAGTTTGGTGCCTCAATCTTGATCATTTCCAGGCAAACACCCCCGCAACTGGAACTACACCAAAGACATTTGCATGCACTACATCAACCAGGTCAAACACAAGCTCGAAGCAGCCACTAGAAGCAAGAGCATCAAGTTAACCTCGACCATCAATAGTAGTAGTCCAGTGGGTGCCAAGTCATTCCCAAATACTTCAGTATCAAGTTCGCCACCCAAAGAAAAGGAATTATTTTTCCTGCCACCAAACCTCAACCCACGATCCAAAATGGTCTTCACCCCAGGAGCTGAGCCAACTAAAAAAGGTAAGGTTTGAAAATGTACTATGTAAAATTGTAAAAGTTCTGAAATTTTTTCCTTGCCCCCACAACACAGGGTCTTTGTTTTATATTTTAATCTGCTTGTGGAACGACCGATGCAAGATATTTTGTAACATTTTTACGCCAAAAAAGTTTCAAAGTGCACGCAAATGATTTTTTTAGTTAATTCGATACAAAAGTTTAAAAACGTTTACGTGGTTTGTTTCAAAAAAAATGTTTGAACACCAATGTGATACTGCCAAGGGACCCTACCGGGGTATCATTTTGAGAAGCCTACCGCAAAGATTTTCATACAGACATAAATTTTATTCAGACATAATTTATACAGCCTATACAGACATTTGTGCAACAGACAATACCTAGTTTCTGACAGCAAAATCGTGCTTAGCGTGCTCGATTTGCTTACAATCGGCTCTTAAAATTTAAAATTGACTGTATTTTTCAAATTCAGAGTACCTTTCGAGTGATTTGTGTCCAAAGTATGTGCAAGCTCCTAAGACTCCTCCGTCCCGAAAAGTTCGAAATGCGCGCACTCACTTTCCTAAGGCTTAATTTCGAGCAAGACTCCAGATTAAAATGCATTCAAAGGCTCTTTTTGCCAAGTCCCATGTTGAAAAACATAATAAAACAGTCAAATGGACGAAAATTCAAAGTGTCCAAAACTCATATTTTTATTGACCAGAACTGAAAAAAATGTTTTTTGAGCTACTGAGGTGATTTTAGGTCGAGAGGGTGTTTGGAAATACTTTTGGAAAAAGTTGATTGGGGGGGGCGGTTATATCCAAGTAGGGTCAAATTTTCAACAAAATCCATGTTGCCCGAATCATCAATAATGCATAACTGTGATTTAATTGCTGTATCACCTTTTGTGGTGACCCAATTTTACTAGGAAACCGCGAATGCTCTACAAGAATATGCAATAAAAAATCTTCGCAGGCTCCTCAAAATTACACCCTGGGAGACCCCCTTGTCAGTTGTATTAACTGTGCATACCACATATTTCAGCAGGCACCCCTTTTGGCACCATCTTACTACCCCAATTCATCAATAACTACCTGCAACGTTTCAAAAACATCTTGTTCATCCCACCACAACTTGTTTCTCCATTGGAACTGCAGGCTGCCACTTTTTCTATCAAAGGTAGGTTATTTACAAAATTTACTATCTTTACCTACCTTAACTCCCCTGCATTTAGCCCTAGGCAATATATTATCTTATTCGTTGCAAGAAGATGAGTACGGAGTAGTCCAGAAAGACCTAAGACCCGTGATTTCCCTGCTTACAACTCTCTCCATCACCATCGATGCATTTGTGCGCTCCAACGAGGTTAGTATTTCGGTAGTAACTGACCCAGCAATAGCACCGAGGAGCATATAAATCTCCTCCAAGGAAACTTTTCTTCTGACTTAGCAAAAACGCCCAGTCAACCTGAGTCATATTTTGCCCCGTCGATTACTGCACGTTCTGCACTATAGAATTTCTCGTAAAATTCTACGAGAAATTCTACAGTTCATGATGGAGAGAAATTAGACTAATAATGAGTGATTTTTTTTCGCTTGGACAGAAAAGGGGGGGGTGCAGAAAGCACTACAATTTTTTTCGATATAAATTAGAAACAAAAAGTTCGGTTAGAGGCGCTTTATATATTATATGCATAATTGTGACTGGTTTCAGCCAGGAAGAATGAAGAGCGAGCCGAACATAGTGCAATTGGACAATATACTGGCTGAGACTCTCACTCAAATCAATGTTACCTTTGGAGAGCACATCAAGTAGGTTTAGTTACTCCACAAGTTTTGAGCTTCAGCTTTTCTGAGGGCACAACACAGTGTTTACGATTTTTTTATAAAAAAACATGTTACTTTTTCAAAATGATCACAAAAAACTCTTCCTTGAATATATTTGCTTCATAGTCACCCTTTTAGCCCTATGAGGGTTTTTTACCTTGTTCCCCCTGCTGTTTTTTATGAACTTTTTCAGGCTTAAAGGGGCATACCAGTGCGTTTCAAAAAGAAAATGTGGGAACCAGCAACTTTTTTCGAACTGTCCCAGTTTTCACCTATTTTGCATCAAGTATAATATAGATGACCTTAAACTTTTTTTTTTCCAAAAACTAGGCAGAAAACTTAAAAACCCGTGATGAGAGCACATGAAAATGAACCAAGCCCCCTTCGGGGGCGCAGGGGGCTTGGTTGCTTGGGGTTGAGATGCGCACACCCACATACCTTAGACATAATTCCGAGCAAGACTCTTGAACAAAAATGCATTTTACAGGCTCTTTTTGCCCAGCTCCAGTGACCGAAATGGGGTATAATACCCTAATATAAGATGTTTACCTTGGTCCCCCAAGGAAAAAAGTCTCATTTCGGTCAACAAAATTTTTCTCCAAAAAATCAATTTTACGTAGGAAAGTGTAAAAAAACAACCTTTTTATCGTTTTTAGCACATAAAAATTACTTAGGAGACGTTTAAACATGAGTTTTCGACGATTATATAAAATGCGCGCCCCGCGCCAACATCAAACCCCCCCCCCTCCCCCAAGTGAACAAGTACCGGCTAGTGTATGTTAGGACAGACTCAAACATGTTTCTCACACTACAAAAAAAAGATTTGAGTTTATCTTAACATACTTTGGCTGACCTTGCATCTTATAAAGGGCAAAAGCACTATTTCACAATGGGAGTATTTTTTGACTTAATTTGTGCGTTAGGAAGGACTTAAACATTTTTTTCAAACTTTTTTGTAGTGCGAGAAACATGTTTGAGTATGTCCTAACATATGCTGGCCTAGCCTTGCCTAAGCTAAAAATTCGCAAGAAAACAACAGGGCCACCAAGGCAAAACCCCTTTGTTGGATAGGGCCGGTCCATTTTATTACAAGAAGCAATTTTTAAAATAATTTTTGTTGTATTTTCAGAGATTTGAGACTGCATCCGCAAGAAGAGGAGGTATTAGAAGTTCTAGCTAAGTCTTATCTAGACCCCTCAATCACTACAACCTCAACTACTCTCAATAGTAGCAGCTCTAAAAAGTGGAGGTAGATACATTGAAAATCGGAAATTTTACAAAATATTTTCCTGCCATTTTCATTGAACTTTTGGTATTTTTTGTTATTGTTGGATGCTTTCATCATTTGTAATAAATGTTTGATATTTTTTAAATTAATTTATTACTTTTTTGATATACAAGTAGCACAAAACAATATGAGAGCAAATGCAATTACCCGAATATATTTATAAATGTGTTATTGTGCTGCTTAAAGCTGGAGAAAAAACAATAATAAAATTATTAAATTCTTTTTCCAAAAAAATATGTATACATACTTGACTAATTTCCATCATCTCTGCGATAAAAATGAATAACAACAAAATCCTGATCTTATGCTTTAAAAGAGATAAAAAAATGAAGTAATTGATAGAATAAACTTGTACAAAAAACGAGTTTGTTAACTGTGAAACAGCAACTACAAATAACTTAAAAGCAGCTAACTGTATGATGGCTAACCATAGTTAACTGTAAAATAGTTAAAAGAGCTACCAGAGCGTAACACGGAGAAAAGGCGGGACCAGCAGTTCTTTTCTTTCTCGCAAAATGTTTACATGCATTCTGATCTGGATTCTTTAAGTTTTCTGCCTAGTTTTCAAAAATAGTAAAAGGTCATCAATATTAGATTTGACGCAAAAACGGGTGAAACATAAGACGATTCAAAGAAATTTTCTGGTCCCCGTAATTTCTTGAAACGTGCTGGTATGCTTCTTTAAATGTACAAAAAAAACCCTTTAAATGTTTAAACGTACTTAAAATGTAAAATAGCTAACCACAGTCAACAGTGAAATAGTTAATGTGTGTCAACTGTGAAGCGCTAAAAACGAGTATCCATGTTGTATATTATTAGCCTCTGATAAAAGCCGTACGCGAAAATAGAAAAATATACCCAAAATGTATTGTCAATGTCATGAAAAATACATATTGAGGACATTTTATGACTTCTGAGCAGTCGAGAATTTAAAGATTAGACATTTTAAACTAAATTAGGTGTAAAGTTTTATAAAACTCACAAACTCTATATAACCTACGCCTGAACCTAAAACAGTTGCATTTTTAGAGGTTTTTTGTATTTTAAATGTGAAAGCTGTTTTTTTCCAAAACAATTAACAAATTCGAAATCTTTTCGATTTTTATGACCAGACTGTCCAAAGAGAATTATTAAAAGGCTTCAAAATTGGTAAAAACATTATCCGACCTAGCTGGCAAATACACTTTCAGAGTTACGTCATGCAGAGGCCCAACTGTTTTTATTTCGACAGTTAACCATAAGTTATGGTTTGTTTGTTTACAAATGGCACAATATGGAATGGAACAACTAAAGACGAAAATAAAGTCGTAGACGAGATTGAAGGTAGTCAACAATAATAAAACTCTGTAGTAGTATTGATTCAATGCTTTTAAACGTGGGTAGAGACCCTAGACACAGGTCTCTCAATGCAATTGATCATGCCTCCTGCATCTTCTTCACCCGGTGTATCAACTTCGGTCAATGTCTCCATGCCACCTTAAAATGTTTTAATTATAAAAGTCATTTCAAGACAATAATAATTACAGCATACAAATGTACTGTAAAACATAAATTTTTCACAGTAACCGTAAAAAAGAGGACCATCACTGTTGTTTATTTTTAGCAGTTTTCTCATAGTGCCATTCAGATGCAAGCTTAAAAAGAAATCTGAGAAAACTTATCTTTTATGCGGACCCTACTCATTTTGTCACTTCCATTCAAAACAATAATATGCTTCTTTGAAAGGTTATTTTCCATATATTTTTATGAAGTGCATATCTTCATATTTTTTAGCAGTTCATAAAAATACTTGGAAGAAGAACCTGTAAAAGAGGCACACCGTAAATACTCTAATAGTCTGACCCCTTTTAATATTTTTTATAATTTTCGATGCGCTGAATGCGAAAAACAGGCCTCTGACTTTAACCACAAAAATTCTGTTTTTGGATGCCTTGGTCCCCCAGGTGATTTTTAGAAGATTCGAAACTGTATAAAATCAGCTTGGGGTACCAAGACATTCAAAAGTAAAAGTTTTTTGATTTTTAGCTATACGCCTGTTTTTCGTATATAGCGCATCGAAAAAGATGTAAAATGTTAAAATATGGAGGGTTGGCAGAGGACACTTCGAACGGTCCCCTTGTTGGTGGAGATTCATTTGAACTGGTCAAAATTTGGCCAATCGGCAAAAAGGGTTAATTCAAGTTTTTCAGTCATATTCAAATAGCATTTTCTACAAAAAAAGTTAAGACAATTACCTGAAGCCAACCCCAAAGAATTCACATGATTAGGTCGGACAACAAAATCACTGGGCGAGTAGTTACTCCTGTTATTTACAGCATATCCTGATCCGGCGTACATATCCGGCATGTTTCCTTGAAAGCTTTGATACGGTCTGTCAAAATGCAAATTCTCTGGAACTCCATATTCTCCATTTGTAGCTGGGATCAAATGCTGGGTTGAGTATGCCTGGGGGTGTTGACCATAGGCTATCACACCGAAATTAGCATGAGTTGGGGGGAGGTAGTCAAGGTCAGGGTTGCTTTGTGGCACAGACATGTAGTCCTGAAAAAATCATTTTAAAAACTTTTATTTGTAAATTGTCTAACCTTGGTGTAAATATCTCCCCCGTCCATATGCGGACTACTTCCATACAATAATTCGGGATAGAACTGAGCACCATCCAAGGCTTCACATTTTACGATCACGTCGCCGTGATCATCTAAAACTTTAAGCTAAAGTATAACTATTTAAACTTTTGTTTTATTCTGACTTTAGGGGTGGAGGTTTGCACCAATGAGTAGCCAATAAAACGCAGGCATATGACTCAGACTCAGTTGGAAAGCGCATCCTTCTATTACGTATCTTTCCTTCGGTTCGAAAATTCTGTCAACGCTATCTTGTAGACTTACTATATAGAATTTCCATATTTTTTTAGACAGGATTTTCGAAAAATGTTTTTCCACATTCATACGGGTATAGTGACGCCCCTAAAAGTTGGATCCCCACCTCGCTCTGACACCTTTTTCAGAAATATGCTAAAAAGCGTCAGATCCAGCTGGATATCAAATTTTTAGAGATGTCCTTATATCAAAAAACTATGTTTTCGAAAATCCACACCAAGGCAGTGTTTGGCTTGGTGGTTCTAGAGTCTTCAGGTTGGATTTGCCGAAAATATTGAAATTCTATGTAGTAAATTGACTATGCTCCACAAGATGGCGTTGTCAGAATTTCGAAATCGAATGGTGCAGTTCAATATGTTCCTTTTTAAACATGTTCCTTTGTAAGTCAGAAACATGCGTTCTTAAATTAACTGTGGAATTTAAATTCTCGATTAATATACAAGAAATTGCACAGTTAATTCAACAGCGCATTTTTTTAACTCAGAAAGATCATCCAGGTGATTTCGCTTTTTTGCTTGACGGTGCGAAATACCGCTAACTTCAACCTCCCCGGCCCCAAGTCAGAAAAAATAAAAGTTTAAATCGAGGCGTGTTATAAAAGAAAACGTTTTTTTATGAAATTTAGATCACAGGTCCCAGCCAATTAAAAAACTCACGACTGAAATTGGAACTCTTAGATTTGCCAGAGCAGCACAATGACCCAGTGCACTTCATACAGCAGATCATCAAGGCACAAACCACCAAACATATCACAATTACTAGAAGAGCTAATCTATAGGATAGAGGCAGGTCATTTGAGTATTGCTCTAGAAGCACGGCAAAAAATTATGTTAATCTTATCTACCAAATCCTTACTTATTTTTTCCCAGAATGTCTGTTCAAAAACATCGTACTGATCGGAATTGCTTCCGAACTCGTTTTGCGCCGAGCAGTTGTATAGACCTGGAATATTTTGATTTGTCTCAAGTAAAAATAATTTTTATAGTTTACCATAGTCCAAAGAGGAAAACTGGTGTATCGTCAAGCGACTTTCCATTCCAAAGTCTTTGTTCAAATTTTGAATCAAAAATCGACTCCTTTCTCTGTCAGCATCTATCACTTTTCCATTTACCATCCAATTGACTTTTATGGGCAGTGTGCGGCTTTGGATCTAAAATCAGGTTGATTTTGATCAGGGGAACGTCCATAAATTATGTCAGACTGACAGGCCGTTTTTGGGCCCGCACCCTTCAACCCCCCCTGTCAGAAGATGTCAGAATGGGCTTGAACAACCACCCCCCCCCCCTTATTGAAATCTGGCAATTTTCTGACACAACTTTGTGACCCAAATTTATTTCTGCACATTTTTTTGAAGTTTAAGACCTTAAAAATGATAGTGTAAAATAACAGAAGCCTTTATTATATGTTAATTGCATGTTTTTAAGTTACAAGAGCATATGTAAGTTATATATGTATGTTTCAAATCTATGTATTAAAATATATATATCTATCTATCTATATATATATATATTTTTATATGACAAAATAATTTAAAATTTTAGAAATCTAGCTTAAATTCTTAAAATATTTAGCGAAAAATTTGCGGAGAAAATTGACATTCCTGTCAAAAAAAAAGGTCTTCTACCCCCCACCCCCTTGCCAAATTTTGTCAGATTGGCATGGGACCCCCACCCCCTGTCAGTCTGACATAATTTACGGATGTTCCCTCAGCAAAAAGTATTTTTAAATTTTTATAAACAGTATGTTGGCGAAAAACCCGAATGTCTTTTGCTGACAGTCCGGTGTTGTGATGTCAGAAAAACTTGTAACTTACATAATTAATTACATAATTAAAATTAGGATGAGGAACATCAATATCAGAATTGATGAGAAAAAAAACAAGACACTCGAAAAAAAGATTGACGTAAGTTTTCATCAATTTGTGGTTTTAAGCCATAATTAGTAAATTATTTTTTACAGTTTATTTTCAATACTATTTTAATAATTTAAAATCCCTTACCTCACAGCTCAGACTCATAGCTCCATTATTGCTGTGAATAATCTCCTCGTTCAAGAAAACTACCGGAGGGCCTTTTAGATACAGTCTATGGGTGAGACTTTTGGAGGGAAAGCCAGCAACGCTCGCTACACAAATGTATTCGCCAGCCTCCCATTCTTGGGCATTGGTTACGGTGTAGCTGGAAATAAATGTGGATTATAAATCATAATTAATAATTTTATTTGTAATATTTAGTAAAGCAGAAGACAGGCTCACTTATTGCCGATAGATATGAGGTCATCCTTGTCTTTGCGAAACCACTGAACTTCTGGACTGGGGTTACCCACTACTTCACACTGGAAACTGACAGAATCGCCGTTCTGTACAAGCTTGGTTTGGTTGGTTGACATGAATCGGGGACCATCTTGAATTAACAATTTCATTTACAAGTTACTTTATAGTTTACCATAACACCTGCCTTATTTCCTCTAAAATAAACCTCCTCTAAAATAAACCTCCTCTAATATAAAACCCCCATCAACTTTTAGGAGTTATGGGGAGGTGGGATCTCGTTACATTTTGCAAAGCTGTTAAATGCGTTTTTTAATTACCACAACCTCTACCGATTCTGCTTTCTAGATTTTAGTTGAGCACCCGAAAATCACGTGATTAATCTCAAATTTTGTGATTTTTGGGGTCAGTTGCTAAGCGGGGGTTGAAAACATGAGCCCAGGGCTTCTATAGAGGAAATACGGTAGTTGACTATTTTAAAGTTAAATCCTATTAACTTTCGATTAAGCATAGTTAATTAATTAACTATTTACGTTTTGACTCTGGTGTGTAAAAACTTAGTCGACAGTGCTGCGCAATACATTTTAGTCTGAGTCTCGTGCTCAAAATGTTAAATTTTTATTGGATCTGTTAATTACTTAAATTCAAAACTCCGCTGAAATTCATTTTCGAAGAAACAAACTTTTTTACTTCTGTTTTTTACTACACTTTTTTACTTTTTAACGCCTGTTGCCAAATTTGATTCGTCATCTAATTGCAAACATCGTTAGCATTACGGTTATACAGGTCCCGTTTGAAAAAATTAAAATTTTTACCATTTAGATCTACACCTCTAAGTGAACCGTCAATTTTTCAAAAATGTGAGTCTTTATCGAGGTGTGCTAGTCTCGATGGCGAAAATCTTCATTTTTTGACAAATAACGGGTATAAACGTAATCCTTGCAATGTTTGCGACTGGGCAACGGACTTGAAAAATAAACGAAAAAAGCGTCGGACCTGAGGCGGGAACGAGCTTGAGCGAGTTACGGATTATGGAGAGTTGACTATAACTTTTGCTTTTGTTGGATATTACAAATGGTTAGGAAAACTTGCATGGAATATTGAGCCGAATAGAGGTGCTTTCGGTTCCAATGGAATTGCTGGCTGAGCAGGTAACTTTAGCATTGTTGTCCTTGATTTTCAGACCACTCAACATTGCTGTCTAAAAATTATAATTTCAATCATCTCAAACTCAAATACCGTATTTTCTGCAAAAGAAGCCCGCTCGCTTTTCAAATAATCTTTTTAAACCACCTTTAAAACTCTTTTTACACATCTTTAAAATTAAAAAAAGCTCTTAAAGTTTGATAAAAAAAAACGGCCAGGAGCTTTTAATTGCAGAAAGTATGGTAAGCTTTCTCGAACACCCACCCTATGTCCAACCGAGTCCAAAATAACCAGTCGCTTATCCTCTCCATTCCAAGTCCACCTAACCGTAGTATCCTCCACAGGCTTGGCATCCACGTTACACCTGAAGACAAGTCTGCCTCCTTCTTGTGCCGAACTTTCGTTTTCGTCGATCTCCACGCTGATCTTGGGTCTGTAGGAAACATCCAGCTGGGCACTTGCACTTTTGACCTCCTTCCCATAAGTATCATGACCCGCCAAACAGGCTATGTACCTGCCGTTGTCTGCTTTGGTGGGCGAGAAGGTCAGGTTGGAAGTAACAGTAGAGAATCCGTTTTCCTCGTCCAAATCCACACTCTCTACTATTTTACCGGTATATTGCTGACTGACGTGCTCTCTGTTCCTCAAATGGTGTTGAATATGGGCAGTTGAGTTGGAATTTGGAGTGTTGTAATCGTTGGCGATGTGATGCAGCGCTTTTGTGGCCTCCTGGTTTTGACTAATGACCCAGCCAAGCCTAGCAGCTGGCCTACCCTATGTTTGGCAAATTACAGTTTATTGATACAGTCAACCCTCCCAACACTCTCTCAATCTTACCTTTGGCGATCTGCAGGACAATCTCATTTCAATACCTTCTATAACTTAATATATATATATATATATATATATACTTAAAAAGATAATTTAATGCTTTTATACTTATATATACTTCAAAATTTACAAAAAAAAAACCATAGAGAGAACAATTTAATACCTTTGGCAGGAATCGGCTGACTGAAGTCGCCGAGTAGGTAAGGATCTTCTGGTTCTACTAAAAAAAGATTTTAATTGGGAAATAAATAAAATACAAGTTTTGCAAATCAGTCGCATCTATAAGTTTTTGATACAAAATAGATTGCTTGAATTTTCTTTTCTGATTTAATCATTTCGATTGACTATTAATACAAATATTTCAATTACAGTCGACCCTCTTTATAACGTACTCTCTATATAACGCACCCCTCTCTATAACGTACCCCTGGCAAGCATTTGGTTGGTTTGAACAAAATTAAGGCAAAGTTACCCTCTTTATAACGTACCCTTCTATATAACGTACCCCTGGGTCGGTCCCGAGCAATAAAAAGACTCTCCATATACCGTACAAATTTCAAATTTTTTTCGTCTAACAACGAAAATATTTTATTTTGGATTACAAATTCATTGCTCTTTTTGTTTCATTGTTGTTTTCACTGTTCCTTTTTTGTTGTGTTTTTTGGCTATGATTTTATAATAAATTTTTCTTTAGGCTAATCATGGACACTCCAAGCAAAAAGTGGCGGGTCTATACTCTCGAAGAAAAAAAGAAGGTCATCGAAGCTTTTGAAGAAGGCAAATCTCTGGCGCAGCTCGTCTCTCAATTCATCATGGTGAAATCAACGGTCCAAACAATTCTGGCAAGCAAGGCAGCAATCCTCAGTGCAATCGATGAAGGTGGAGAAGCCAAACGATCGAAATTGAGAGCAGTCAAGCACGAAGATCTGGAAGATGCAGTCCTTTGCTCGATTAAGTCGATCAGAAGCCAGAACGTCGCAGTCACCGGTCCTTTAGTCATGGTAAAATTTTTCTTTGCTTTATTCTTGTTTGGATATTTTAATTGATTGTTTTAATTTTCAGGAAAAAGCATTGCAACTGGCAGAGCTTCTTGGCATCGATAATTTCAAAGCAAGTGAAGGTTGGCTGCACAAGTTCAAACACCGACACTCGATTACATTCCGCAGCAATCAGGGAGAAGCCGGGAAAATCGACATGGCAGCTTTGGGCAATTGGCAGAAAGAAATCATGAAAGAAGCAACACGTACACTCTATATAACGTACCCCTAGGGTCGGTCCCAAGGGGGTACGTTATAGAGAGGGTCGACTGTATTTCAATGTCAACTATTTTACGATGAAATATAAATCAACTGTGAGATCGTTAAACTAAAAGTTTTGCAAATAGCGGTAAACACAAATATAAAAGCCTACATACCAAGCACAGTCAATTTGGCAGTTTTGGAGTCCTGGCTTTGCTCAGTATCCGTTGGAGCTAACTGGCAAGAATAGAAGTCGTCATCGCTCACAGTCACATTTCTAATATATAAAAGTAAAGTAATTATGTTAGGTTTCGAAGTGCAATAATTTATAAACCTGATTTGTAAGTGGTATTCTCCCAAGTTAAGCTTGCCCACCATTGTGTGTCTTTCCAGCAAGGGGAGCGTTCTGTCCACACCCAAACCAAAACCATTCTTTATCCATTGCAAAGTGCCTTTCTAAAGTTTTCAATATAAATAAATTGGTTGCTTTAGTTTTCCTCTTTTATTTAATTATAGCATTTAATTGACTATTAAAAGACATAATCTGTAAGCATGAACCACGACCTGGCCATGCCGGATATTTCTTTCTTCTTTTTTGACTATCTTGTAGCAAATTTTATGCAGAGTTTGAAATCGTTAAGATCATCGTTCTTACGAGAAAACTTTTGAGAACCAAGCATTTTAAGTAAGTAACTTTTTAAGCACTTTGGTTTTTGACTTATTAACTTCAAATGGCTCTAACTCATTTTTTGCAAGATGAACCCCAATCACATAATATCTCATTTTGCTCTCCAGAAAAAGCTCTTTCAAATGAGTGCAGTCGTTTCCGGTTCCAACTGAGCAACTTTTTTTTTCCAACTTTTTTCTCCACTTTTTTAAAAACTTGAATTTTTTTTTCCAAAATTCTTGTACATCTCAATGAAATGAACAAGACTAGTGAAAAACATTCTCTAAAAAATGGCTATCTGACGAGAAAAACAGTTTTTTAGAATAAAAGTTGCCAAAAATCGATGTGATAATTTTCGAAAAACTTCTGGTTTTGAGTCTCGTTGACGGGTTTTCTCAGTGAATTCATGTTCAGCATAGTCCTTTTGCTTATAAAAGTGCCATTACACTTCGAACTCACAGTCATATTTCGAATTCCTTTCTAGACAACAAAGATTTAAACGCAATTCAAAGGATTCAAGTTGTAACAGTTCAAAGCCTAAGCCATAAAATTTGCTACAAGATAGTCAAAAAAGAAGAAAGAAATATCCGGCATGGCCAGGTCGTGGTTCATTCCTACAGATCATGTCTTTAAATGCGTTAAATTTTGAGCAAGTCAAAAAGCAAGTTCTGGTTACAATTTACCATGAACTATTTATTAAAATATTTTTATAGAAAATTTAATTGAATTATTTTCAAAGTTGACTCTGAATAAGTTGGATGTTTTTCATATCCTGTTTAATATTTATCATTTTTATTTCTGTGCTACTTTGTAGGGTTAAATAGTGCTTAGGCTTAAGTAGCAAACAATCATTATCGAGGTCATTTTGACATTTCAAACTAAAGGGGACTGCTCGTCGCCCATGGAAATTATTTAAAAGCGGGTACCAGAAGAATTCAAAAAAGGACTATTTCGAAATACAGATTTGTTAAGTAAAGTAATAAGTAATCATAACACCTCTGGCCCAATGGTAAAGTAGAGGTGAACCGACGACCGACTTTGGTTCGCCGCTAATTTACCATTGGCCCAAAATTGTTTTGATTACTTATTCCCCAGACTTTACTCAACAACTCTGTATTTCGAAATAGTTCTTTTTTAATTCATCTGATACCCGCCTTTTGAATTGTTCCCATGGGTGGCGAGCGTGCCCCTTAAAGTGAAGCTAATATTTTACTTTATAAATAATAATAAAAAATCAAAATGATTATTTTTAAAAAGCATAGAAAAAGCTCTTTTGTAAAACTTAACTTTCGCAAGTCGATTATAACTCCAGTAAACTATTTCATAGTCAAGTTTAAGTTATTTACACAACTGTTTTTCCCATTGGGTTAGCGCATTGGAAAGAGGATAACAAAAGCAGGTTTTTTGTGTTTCTTGGACAAAAGACTGTGCCAGATGCTTGCTTTAGGTCTATTCATCACTCACGAACGCCGCCGCCTTTTCACACCAAACAAAACAGCAAACTCAATGGCCCAGGGATGATCGATGAATTGGGCATGTGGGGGATGGATTTTTTGGATTAGCACTCCCAGTGACTATCAAATACCAGCAACTAACGGCTTATTTGATGATTGAGTAACACACATATGATCCGTGTTTCTTTGGCGAAAAATGAATAGAAATCCGCTTTTTGATGAAAAAGGAAAAAGGGTAGCCGATGTTAGCAGAAACGGTTTTTTGATAGACATAGCTGCTAACCAGCGATAAAGAAATAAAAGTTTGATTTTTTCTAAATTCTTAAAAATAAATACGATATAAGAAAGCTTAATCTAAAAACATCAAATATGACGAGCTTACTTTACCTAAAATCAGTTTTTGTTTTAGAAATTATAAGCACAACTTCAGTTAACAAATTTCACAGAAAACTTTTACAGTTAACTGTGGTAAAATATTCAAAGGGTTAACTTAATAAATGCAAAGAGCGATTTACAAAGTCTTTGCTTTCGTAACACACTCGTTTAAAAACTACAACACAAGCTACAATGCCCCAATAATATACACTTACCTGGTTTTCTACCCTACACTTGAGCACCACAGTCTCTCCTACTCTAACAGTAGTGTTCTGAGGATGTTCCACAATATATTGTTTAGCTTTGACATCATTAAAGCCAATAGCAACTACTAAAATAATAGAAATACAAAATATTGAATAAGTTGATAGTAAGGTATGAGCAGTGGCATAGGTGTAGGAATTATTCTCGGAAAAAGAAGGCTGCTGGGCTGTGCTGATTGCTGTGTTTTCACATCTTCTCCTCCTGCGTCTTTTATGCAGTCTACCGGAATGCATCTGGAAAATAAAATCTAGTAATGATTTACAGCTACCGTATTTTCTCTAATAGCTCCCCGGGGAGTTATTTTTTGGATACAAGAAAATCGGAAAAATTTGAAGTCAATCTCGAGATTTTTTGGTGAAAAGTTAAAATCGAAAAAGCGGAATCGGTAGAGCTCGTGGGAGTCAAGAAATCGCAAAAAACAGCTTTGCAAAAAATTGACTCTGGGCTGAGATGTAGGTCCTCAAAGTTGAGGGGGTAAGAGCAGGGGAGTTATTAGAGGTAATACGATAACTATTTATTTTATAATAAAAAATATCAAAATTAGTTATTATTTTTATTAACCAGCATTATCAACTAGCATTACCATGGGGTCAATTTTGACCCGGGACTGATTTTTGACCTATTTATGGTGATTTTACTTTTAAATGTATATTAATTTATTCATTATCTTGTAGCATTTTCAACGCTCTTTCTGACGGTACCATTGGTTAACTAATGAATTGACACCGTTCTGAAAAATTAGCTATTTTTCAAACGGCTATTTTTCTATTCCAAAAAATCTTTAGTAAAGTGACAGCTTTGATATTGAAAATTTATTCACGCAGGATTGTAGAGTCTCTATTAGTCTACCAAAAATATTTTTGCAGAAAAGAACTTCATTGAAAATCCACTGAGATACAGTGTTTTGAAGTTGTCAAATCATGGCAAAAAATATTGAAAGTTTATATGCCATGATTAGACAACTTCACAACACTGTATCTTGGTGGATTTTTGATGAAGTTCTTTTCTGTAAAGTGTTTTTGGTAGATTAGTAGAGGCTCAACAATCCTGCATCCCGTGTTTCTTCTAATAAGCGAGCATGCCCGTTTATTATCCAATCACCTCCGAGGGTGCCCGTTTATTAGAGACTGCCCGACTATCGGAGACTGCCCGCTTATTAGAAGAAATACGGTATACAAATTTTTAATATCAAAGCTCCGACTGATTATCGTATCATTTTACTAACAATTTTTTTGAAATAAAAAAATCACCGTTCAAAAAATGGCTAAATTTTTAGAAAAGTGTCACCTTATTGGGTAATTATTGATACCATCACAAAGAGCGTTAAAAATGATAAAAAAATAATAAATACATCAAAATATAATCAAAAGTAAAATTGTCATAAATAGGTCAAAAATCAGTCTGTGGTCAAAATTGGCCCTATGGTAAATGATGATAATTTTTTTAAGATTTGATTTATTCGTCGTCACAAAGGGCTTTGGCAGTTTAAAAAAAGTTTCATTCAAAATCTCGGTAATGCTAGGGTTATATATTATTAACAAAGGAGAGTATATAAATAAAATATATAGTAGATATAATGGCGATAAAATAAAAAAGCAGTTAATTAAAGCGCACCCAACAGTTGGTTATGGATCAAGGATTTGTCGAAACCAGAAAAAATCAAAACACAAATCAAAATCGAAACTCAAAGATGTCCAGAAATTTATTTTCAAAAATGTCAAAAAAATTTCTAAAAAATTGAAAAAAGTTAAAAGATTAAGTAATCTATTTCATATTTAATCCAAGTTGACTATTTTTGAGGCCAAACTTTTTTGATGCATTTAGAAAGCCAAAAAAGAGGCAGCAGGTTATAATAGAAGTTGCTTATCCGAGAACAGCACTTGTAAATAGCAGTGGAGCTTGCTCTCCCTTCCCACCAAGGCAAAACACCAGCCAATCTTCTATCCATTCAGTTATTTCACATCTATTGTTATTTTTGTACCTTTAGAAAATGGTCGGCCTGTTGCTGTTTAAAGTAATATTGTTATGCCCGTTGTTGACTTGACCACTGTGAGACATATCAATGACTGAATTAAAGGGGACAAATACTCGCCGTGCAAATACTCCTTTTTCTTGGCCATCAACCTATAGCTCCCACCTATTGGGATATGTTTAAAGTCGAAGAAAAGAAGCCAAAACTTGTCAATAGAGATGAGTTTGTTTTGCTTATTTTCCTTTTAAGCTTAGTTTTACCAAAAAACTAATTGGATGGTTAAGCTACCGGTGGCTATTTATTTTTCGCCATTCATATGCAGATTTGGTAAAAAACCAAAAAAGCAAAAGAAATGACAAAGCTGAAGAGCAGCACCAAATGAGAATAAAAGTAAAAGCTTCATTGTGAACAAATTTGTTAGTCAAAGGCGTTGTGTACTTTAGATTAGGGCTGCTTAAATACCCGGATATTTATTTTTCGGGTATTTTTCCCGGGTGTCGGGTATTTATAAAAAAATACTTCATCATCATTGTTATTGTGTCTTACGTTGTCGTATTTCTTTTTCTGATTTATGTCATTTTACTTTCAAAATGAGTCTGAGTCTGATATCAGCAATGGAAACGCCATAAGATAGCCCGAATATTCTGTTTGGATCCTTGTCCATAGTTCTTTTTTCTGGCACGGCAAAAAAAATAAATGCAAGTTGTCCCATTTGTCCAGATTTCTTCCACGTGAACTTTATTGGCTCTTCAAAGCTCTAAATCTGTCAGACTGCTGATGGTCGTACTCAAAATGACGTCAAATTCTATTATAAAAGTAAATTGACAGAAATCAGAAAAAAGGTACAATAACTTTAGACACACTAAAAATGATGTTAGACTTATAGTTTAGGAAGTGCCTGAATTTTGTGAAAATAAGTCTCTATTGATTTTGAAATATTTTGGAGTTAAAGTTCACACTCCTTTAATCACAACTTGCAGCAATAAATTTGAAAAATTAATGCAAACAAAACTGCAATTCTGTATAGCAAGCATAAAAATGAATGTTAGCTGTTTAACTAAGCCAGCAACAACACTTGTTGTGAGTAAATCTATTGTAGATTAAGAAAAAGGAGAAGTAAACGCCAATCTGCTGCCAATCACGCACATTTGACAAGAAAAAAAGTACATAACTAATCAAATAAACAAACATGAATACCTATGAAAAGTTTACGTTTAATATGACCATTTACTTCAAAATTACGTCAATCTTGCTACTTTTTTAGTAATAAAAACAAAATGTGTTTAATTAAATATTTGGTGGACCCAATGGAAAAAAGGTAGTAGGCTAAGTAACTAGTTAGGAGACAATCAAGGGCTATTGACCCGGTAGAGACACTTGTTGACTTACTAGCCCTTCTCTAGCAGGGTGTGTAATATGGAATATTTGAACGAGCCAATCCATCTCTCCTTACTGCTGTTTCTTAGCTAGCTAAGGCAACAGTGGTTTGGAGATGGACCTCTGGGGGTGTAAGCCAAAGGAGTCTTTTTTAAAGGAACAGCCATTTGTGCTATCAACACCACCACAAATAAAAGTGGATGGAAAGATTGGAAGTTAGCTGGTTCAAATAACAAGAGAACTGTTTAATAGACTGGCTAGTAGTGATAAACTGTTGTGAAAACATTTCAATCTGACAATCAATGAAATGGAAAAAATACAGATGGGGATTTTCAGCAAGTTCATTATCGTTTAATGGTTAAAGTTCACATTAAACACTTTCACAGTTAACTTTAGACAACTATATTACAGTCAATAGTAGCTATTATCAATAAAATAGTAAACCTAACAGTAAAATGGTTGACTACAGGGTGCGGCCAATTAGCCGCAGGATTTGTTTCGGCCATAGCTTTTTAAATTTTCATTGTTTCATAGAGATTTTTTTTACATTCGAAAGAGGAATGAAAAGCAGTTTTGTTAACACCAAATTTGTCACTTTATGTTCAAAATTTTCATTTTCGCTCGCTGTCCAAACTTTTGTTTCATTTTTTTTTATTTTCGAAAAGGGAGATCATTTGAGTGAGCGAAAAGCCTGCGCAGTAATATGGTATGGACCGGTATGGCCTGGCTCTTGATCGAGGAAATTCTCGCAAACTTTTCGAGACCATGTAGTAAGGAAAATCGGCTGAATCTTCCTCGATGAAGAGCCATGCATTCCATACCATATCACTGTCTAGGCTTTTCGCTCATTTGAATAATCTTCCATTCCTGAAAATAAAAAAAACTGAAGCAAAAGTTTGGACAGCGAGCAAAAATAGAAACTTTAAACATAAAACGACAAATTCGGTATTAAATAAATTGCTTTTCATTCCTCTTTCGAATGTAAAAAAATCTTGTCAAAACAATAAACATTCGAAAATTTATGGGTGAAACAAATCCCGCGGCTAATTTGCCGAACCCTGTAGTTGTCTAAAGTTAACTGTGAAAATATTTAATGTGAACTTAAAACATTAAGCCTGAGCATGTTTATCCTGGCATAGAGACGTTTGGACAATACTCTTTTTTCCACCTTATTTTATGTTGGTATTTTTTTCTCAACGAAAGCACCACCAAGTGGCTTGGTTGCAGTCGTCTCACACAAAAATCTCGCCTTCGCTCGAATAGTTCAATGAACGTACAAAAATTGAAAAATTTCCAACAAAAACCTGAATTTTGGCTTCATTTTTTGGCTTACGACTACCCAAAATTGTGATTGATCCACCGCTGAATTTTTCAACCCTTCCAATCTAGCAAAATTCGATCCCAACAAAAATATTTTGTCAAAAACAAAATGACCAGGTCAATAGAACGAATAGCAAAAACATAACAATAGAAAGGTGGAGCAGGGTGAATTGGGCAAAGTGCTTGTCGTCAATAATAATCTTAAGCTATTTGCTGCTGCTTTGGCCAGATATGATGATGAGTGAAGAAGTCTTACTATTGGTTGCCCCTAAATATATCCTCCTCTGTTTGCAAGACAAAACACAACAAACTAAAACTAAAGTGTTGTTGTGGTTGTTGGAACGGCCAGCTGAAGATGAGGGCAGCAAGATTTCCAATATCTTAAAGCCAATAATAATAAGCCAGCTAAGCAGTTAACTAACTATACATGTATACTGCTCCCTTTATTATTGCCTTTTTGTTGAAGCAAATGCTTCTGTTCAACTTATTATTTATAGCGCTAAAAGTGTAATTAAAATAAGGCTTTTACTAAAATAGGACTTTTGAAATTAAAATGTTTGCAAATATAGTAAACTTTAGTTTCTTTTTTATTCTTTTGGTTTATGGACTATTTCTATAAGGTTGATGGAAGTAGGCTAATCTAAAATGACAGACAACTTGCTTTGCTATCTTGGGTTGTTGAAACAAAGAGAATGTGATTATTCTACTAAATTTAGTTTTAGATCAGATATTTAGTAAATTTAAATTGGCTGGCACTGAAACAAAATCAAAATTTTATGAAAAACACAAAGAGTGGCAAAACAACAACATGAAATTCGAAGAAAAGAACAAGTTTATCCGATTAGCAAGATGCTTCACACAATAAAAACTTAGAAAAAGCCTTAATAAAAGCCAAAATAAATCTCAAAAGTAAAATCCTGAGAGTATTGGTCAAGCACAGCGAATATAAACTTATATACATATGGGCGTGTCTCCAAGAGGTGAAAAGTCGGCCATCCCACGACTGCTCTAATTGGGTTACTCAAGAAGAATATAAAGCACAAGTAATGAGCCTATGCTACTAGTAGTGGAAATACTGCTCTTCAAAAGCCAAAAGAGTCATGTCCTCTTTGATTTTATAAGAGAAACTCAATTGTCTTTGATTTGGCCAACTTTTATTTTTAAATTCAAGCAGACAAGTAAAATTTGTTGTTCCGAAAACTAAAGCTGTGAATAACACTTTTGATAGTTGTACGTAAAGAAAAAACTGGAAACAGACTTATTTTTTGTTTAAAGTATCATGGTTTTTGTGCGCAGCGGCATGTGCAAAATTTGAATTGGCGGCAGACGGTTCTCTTTCGTCTCGCAGTTTACTCTTTTGAGTTACTTCGAACGACTCAATAGAGTACAGTGCGAGACAAAAAGAAAAATGGAAAAAGAAAAACAATTCAAATTTTGCACATGCCGCCGCGCAGGGTGTGTCAAACACGTCGAAGGGCAAAAACGACACACTTATGTTGTCAAGAGCGAAAAATTCGCAAAAGGATTAAATTTTCGGGTTCTTGTTTCTTGTTTGTAACCTATGCTTATATGTGTCAAATTTTTGGATTACTATATTGCCCAGGAATTGCTCTATCGATTGAAAAAACTTTACCGAGTTGCATAGAAATTCAAAAAGTTTGAACAAAAAAAGCTTGGTTTAACGTTTGGCAGAGTCAAATCGCCAACTTCAAAAGGCTTCACCTCGACTATTTCCGATCAAAAATTTTTCTGGCTGACCATCTGATAGCATTTTTACTCAGCTTTCTGATGGTGTCTTCAGTTGTTCGATTCGCCGTGGATTTTTATATTAATTTAGTGTTTTTATGAAAATTGGCATGTTTTAGTAAGCTGACAGTTGACATATTGAACATATTTTAGGTAATTAGGTAATAAATGCAATAGACTTTTTGCAAATATATTGGATTCCGTACTTTCTGAAACGTTCCGAAAATGACAGGGCACCAACGCATATTTTTCTTGCAAAATTGTTTTAAAAGTTTCTTTACTAAAAAGAACAGAGGCAAATAAACAATAGTTCTTTTTTTGTTAAAACAAAATTTTGCTAGAAGCTGGGGGTGAGAAATAATAATTTTTCAGTGATAAATCGAGAATTTGTTTTATCTGTTATAGACTAGAAGAAAAATCAGATAAAATAGCCGCCCTTACTCCGACTAAAAAATTAGCACTAGTTTGCCTTCTCCTATGTCCACATTCACATGTTCACAGCCTTTTTTCTATTTGTTTGACGAAAAATTTCGGCAAGATAAAACAAAGGAGATTCAATTCTCCTCTTTTAGAATTTTAATTCATCATTTTTTCTATGAAGTTGTACAAAAGAGGATTTTGCAGTGCACAAACATAAATTATTTTTTGATGCAGCTCTTACGCTACATGAAAGTACAGTTTTTATCAGACATAAATTAGTCATAAATGACTAACGGCTAAGCCTAAGCAAAAAAAGATGATGGTAATGAAGCTCATTACCTTCTCATTACTTTCGGCTGCACTAAAGTCCATAAAACTTTTTTTTGATATATACGCATAAAATGGAGGTTTTACAGTGCTGGGAAAATTCAAGTAAGCAGCTTTTTGTTCTTTTAGTCTTACTTTGATCAATAAGACTTGGATTTTTATAGAAGAAAGCACATAGAAATTTTTTTATCTGATAGTTGACTACAGTTAACGATGATATAGTTTGCCAGATTTGACCGAAAAATTTAGACTGGAGTTGACTCTTGCTAACTATAAAAATAGTTAAGGATAGAAGTTACCATGAAAGTTAGATCAAAATTAGTTTTCTTACTAGCGGAATATACCGTGTATCTTCGATTAAACGGCCCCCTGTGATGAACAGCTCTCCTCAGAGACCTATATTTCAGCCTAAAAACAATTTTGCAAATTTGTTTTTTAGCATTTTCTTAGTTACCAGGAGTTCATCTGATTCACTTTTAAGATTTTGGTTGAGCACCCAAAAATATCAAAATCGACCTAAATTTTTCCGCCTTTTTCGGGTTGAAAAATAAACGGCCCGAGACGATTAATCGGGAATATATGGTATCAACATAACAGTGTCTGAGACCGCTGCTATATTAATAAAAAATTATAGAATGGTTTAGCAGGTTTTACTGCATGCTAAAGTAAAAAATTTAGTACTAGAAAAATTCGTGTGTCTATCTTTTAATTAAAAACAATAAAAATACTGTCAAAGAATAAACACTGTCACTTAAAGACTAATAAGTTTGTATGCGCCAAACTATAATCTAGAACACAATGCAAAGCTTCCACACTCTAATCCTACACAATCAAACAAGAAGTGCACATTAAAAGTCCTTGGGCAAGAAAAGTGTACGATCTATTATTGCAAAAATTGCAACAAAATAAAACCGAGACTTTATTTCCTTCTAAAGCAGAATAATACCAAATCAGAGTGCAAGTTAACCATTAAAACAAAGCATTGTGCCATTCCGAAGAGCAAAAATCTCTAGAGAATTATTGCCCAAAAAATCGAAAAATCTCTCCTTTCCGTCAAAAATCTTTTTGCGGCAGCTTCCTGCTGGCTCAATGTGCACTAATTTTGTCTTTTTTGTGCCTTCAAATAAACCACACTATTGTTAAAGGGAGAAGCACACGAATTATGTTGCCTTATGCAAAACATAGCTTGTAGTAGTGGTCAGCATCAGCAATATATTAATCATCGCAAATTGGTCAAGAACTTGTTCCTTCACTTCTCATGAAATTTAGAAGGAGAAGATATTAGTAAACCTAAGCTTAAGGCTTAAGTTGCCCCTTGAGAATATATGGGGAGGTCAGAGCTTTTCCAATTCTGGACTTAAGGCAAGAAATTGGCTATAGGTTTTGGCTTTCACCACTGAAAATAACAAATCTTGCTTTAGATCCGATAACTGATCTTTAGGAACTTTTGTTATTTGTTTACTTGGTTGAGTTGTTGAAAAAGAACAGAAATTCTATCACATATATATTTTTCTTGTTGAAAAGATTTCAGTATTTGATACTTCTTTTTTATAAACAATAAAAACGAGCAATAAATGTATGTGATAGCAAAAAATGGTTTTTTGGCTTTTGCTCTGAAAACTAGCTATTTTGAACTTTAATAAAAAATTGTTTAAAGGGCAGAGAGTCTTAAATAAATTTATTTATTTGAATGATATTCCTATAGTTCTATTTACCTTATTTTTTATAATAATTATTTTGAGCTAATTTTTTTCAGCCCCTTAAATGAAGAAAATTTCCTGGTCACTCTCGAAAATTTCAGCTGTTTAGCCAAAACCTCAAATGCTAAAATTGGTAGAGCCTAAGCAAAAAATTTTCGATCTGGACTGACACATAGATCCTCGAACTTTAAAGAATGAGTACTAAATATTAGGAGGGAATAACCAATAAAGAAAATAGAGCAACTGAGCTGGAAAGAGCTATGAAGAGGCATAAAGTAGCTTCAAGATGATCTCCAAATAGTAAAGTACAGTAAATATCAAAAAGAAAATGTAATAATACGGAGAGTAATCGGTGGAATAGTAGACTTCAGTTAACTATGATAAAGTTAGCTAGAGTTGACTGCAAAAGTCTACACTGCACTTAACTCTAGTTAACTATGGAAATCGTTCAGGCCAAAGATTATATTACGATTCCTATGAATAACGGGCTTCACTACATTCTAACACAACCAGTTTATTTTACCCAGCTGCACCTAAAGATTATTGTGTGAAATTATTCTTCTAACTTATCCAAACTATCTCCATCAAGTGCTTCTATAAAATATATTGTATATCTATATATCTATAATCATAGGGGTATCCGGGGGGCTATCTGGGATATAGAACCCCCTCCCCCGTTAGGATTTTTTAGCCTTTTTAGCCCTTTTAGCCGCCACCAACCACCCCCATCAGAAAATTTTTCATGATGCTGGGTACGTCTATGTCCATAATCGACTGTTTTTGCAGTTCAATCGTAGTTACTAGTTCTTCGACCTATATATCGAATATCTATACATTTATTGCTCACACAAAAATCCCAAAACAGCTTTTATATAGACAAAAAATATCAAAATCACTGTCAGCGGCTAGTTGAATTAATAAAAGAAATGGATATTAAAGGGAAAAAAATTAAGAGGATTTAAAAATTTTTTAGTATATAACCAAAAACAATGGAATTGATCCCCAAAATCCGAATTTCCAATCTAATGGACTGCCACAAATCAACCTGTTGCCTCTTTTGTTCACAAGAAAGTTGGGATGGAATTAATGAGGGTGTTCTAGGCAAAGACGATCATATTTCATGTCTTTGGCAATCACCTTTTCCGCCTCTTGTCTCTTTCTCTCCAGAAATTAATTGCACTGACTAGGGAGGACAGAACAATAAAGAGGAATTGACCAGAAGGTCTGACGGCAAAAGGTGTTAGGAGTAGCAAAAAAGATATTCCCTATTTATTTGTTATTCTTAATGTTCAAGAGGATGTTACCAGTGGCAAAAAGCCTGACTACTACAAATATTTTATGCACAGTTGCTCCAATTAATGTACTTATCAATTAATCAAGATTTCAATCATCGAGCTAGGCAAAACAGCATCTTTTGACTTGTTAGCTTATTTATTAAAGACACGTATTTATCAAGTCTGACTTGATCTTTAAAAAAGCAAAATTAGCAAGTTAATAGAAAAAAATTATTATCGAAATTTGGAGCCCTGAGTTTGTTAAATGGTTAAACATTTAGTCTTAGACTAGAGTTAGACTAGACTTAAATCAAACTTTAAAAAGAATTTAAAATGATTGTTTGAGTAAAAACATGTGTTATAGAAAAAAGGTCTCAAAAGCCATGAAATGAAAATATCACAAAACAATTTTGACTAATACCTAGTCTAGAGTAATTTTCTGTCGGCTAATCAAATAAAACAGAACTGAAAAGCAGTTACGAAAAATCTGGTTAATCGCAAAACCAGGCGCAGCGAAATGCTTGCTTTTTACGACAAAAAATAACTGAAACTGAAAAAACATATCTTAAAACTCGGTAGGAACGAGAAACAAATGAATGATATTCCTATAGTTCTATTTACCGTATTTTTTATAATAATTATTTTGAGCTAATTTTTTTCAGCCCTTCAAAATCTGCCCTGTCTCTGTTCTTGTCTTAACACTGTAAACTCAGCATTTTAATTAAAAGTAACCATTTTCACTATGGTCAGTTATAGAAAGGAATAATTGCTCCGTTTACAATGACCAGCTCAGTCCAGCTTCACTGCGAGCCTCTAAAATTAACAAGCTTGCTGACAAATCCATTGGGAATTTTCGCCCAAGATGAGTTGAAATTTTGGCTTTTCAAAAAAAGGTGTCGAATTTCATAGACGCAGAGAATTACAAGCTTTCTCCCTATAGGGAGCAGTTATACTGCCAGTTTCTATTTCCGGCACTCCACAATCTATTAGTAGGCTGGTTAACTATTCTGCAATAGAATTGCACAAGGACACTTCAAAACAGCACATAGCTAGTATATTTTAAAATAGTTAAAGTCAAAACAGCAAACTATGTCCCATGAAATGTGGGCACTTTTGAAAAGCGATAACTATTCTTGCAGGCCATTTTTCGAAATCTGTTTTTAAAGATCTCTCTGTTTTTCAAAACAAGTTTTTTGGCATATAATGTCAAAAACACGATTTTTGCTTGGTCTCCTATGGTTTGGGTATTAATCTGTGGACGGTCTCTGGATGGGTAGGGGACCAAACCACAGGGAGGACGAAAATGTATTTTGACATTAAATACCAAACAAATTTTAACGAAAAATGAGAAGATGTGTGAAAAGAAAACTTCAAAAACAGCATAGAAGAAAAGTTAAAATGTGTTCATATTTGTTGAGACACCCTACAGAAATAAAAATTTTCGGCGCTACTGAAATATATCAGACACCAACCCCCAACCACACCACATCCATCCCCTGAAGTAAGCTCGCCGTCTCGAAAAAGGCTCAAATATAGTTTGCTGACTGTGCTGATCATAGCCTTAGCTTTTTGTGTTGGTGTGAACTCAGGAAGCGGGGTCGGCGTCAGAGCACAGCCCAGAAACTTACATAAAAAACTAATGTCGGATCAGGAGCAGGGTTATTCGGCCGTAATAAGCTACGTATAACTGGCAAAATCAGCAAAATCAAGACCAAAGACTTCAGCTCTGTGTAAGACCGTTTATTAATAAAAATTATTATTATCACTAATAAAAACCATTGTTAACAGAACTATAAAAATTATAATTTACAAATAACTAATATATACAGAGATCTTCAAAAGGGGAAATACTAAGGTCAACTGTATAGTTAATTATAGTTAACTGTAAAAAAATGGCTGAAATTTAATTAAATTTTTACTGTATAAATTTTATTATAAAGTATTCACAAAACATTTTTTTTGTTAAAAACAAAAAAAGTTGTTGATTCATATGAAATTGGCTTCATTTGCCGCTAATAAGTATGTTGTGAAGCACCAAGAATTATTAGTGCAAGCAAAACACTTTTGGCTTGTCAAGAAAGAGAGATTTTTTGCATGTGTTGAGCAAAAAAAAGAATCCATCTTTTTTCTCCCTTTCTTCTAGATTTAAACTAATTTAAAAAAGCCAATTCGGCTCTACTCTTTTTAGAGTCCTTTTCCAACGACTTCTTTGCTATTCATAATTGGCAAAAAAGACTAGTAAGCTGGTTAAAAACAATGAAACAATCCTTGGTTTTTCGCTAAAATATCGGAGAAAAATTAAGATGCACATCCTGAAATTTTCAACAGTTTCTATCGTAAAATTACTATATTTTCTCTATTAATTGGCCTCTCTTCAAAGTTAAGAACTCGTTTTTGAGGACATTTTCTATAAATATGAGAAAAAGTTCTTTAACATTTCCTACCAAAAAATGAAAAATCGCACAGTCAATGTAAAATATTTATTATTTTGAACAATAAAAATTACTAGCCTGTGAAAGGCCAAGTTAGAAAACACGCCTTTTTGCGGCAACTGCACAACCCGCAAACCACTAATACAATAGCTTGAAATGACAAATGGACAGAGAAAGCCTCTCTTTGGCAGGCGGCTTTTGACAAAAAAGAATGAAATCCTATAATATGTTGGAGAAAACAGGCGCATCTCCAACTGTCATCCACTATGTCTATACAAAGCATGGCCGCAAACGGCTTGAGGCAATGTTTAGGGTCATTAAAAGTTAAAGGAAACAAAAACTACAAATTAGTCAAATAGTATACTAATAGGTGATACGTGTTCAGACAAAAAGAGGGCTTTGTAGATTTGAATATTTAGTAGATAAATTTAACCTTTTTAGAGATTTCAGATAATTTTAAAATCAATTCGGGTTAGCTGAAATCTTGTTATCTCAAGACCGTAATACAGTTGTCATATATTTAAAAAAAATTCAGATTATTTCTGTGGGTATTCACAGCCGTTATTTGTAAAAAAAGTTAAAAAAAGTCAACTGTAAAATAGTTAACCGTATTATAATAGTTAGCCGTATTGTCTCTGATAGAGAATACAAAGCCAGTGTTGTTTTTCTTTCAAAACAGCCTCGGTGATTTTTTATCCAAACTCCTAATAATGCCTAATTTCGGAATTTGGGCGAGGTTTCAGGGTACTGAAGCCGAATCGAAAAATTTTAATCGGCCGAGCTCGTGGTACTTAAGAAAACGAAATAAGTAATGTAGAACAATTGCTCTAGGCTCAGATATAGTTACTCAAACTTGAGATAGGGGAAAGGTGATTTAGACATAAAAATACTGTTGGTGAACAAGAGCTGACCAGAGGCATAGCATGGCACCAGAGAATAGCTTCGCAGAGTTAACTGTAAAATAGCTAGCTAGAGTTAAATAAAGAGGGTGTCCCGAATTCATCCCTAGTTTTGTTTAGTTAGATTGACTCAAGAATAGAAAGAAGAGTCAGTTAGAGTTAACCTAGAGAGCAATTCAGCTCAAGAATAGAAAGATGAGTCACTGTAAAATAGCTAGCTAGAAAATAAAGAGGTGTCCCGAATTCATCCCTAGTTTTGTTTAGTTAGATTGACTCAAGAATAGAAAGATGAGTCAGTTAGAGTTAACTGTAAAATAGCTAGCTAGAGTTAAATAAAGAGGGTGTCCCGAATTCATCCCTAGTTTTGTTTAGTTAGATTGACTCAAGAATAGAAAGATGAGTCAGTTAGAGTTAACTGTAAAATAGCTAGCTAGAGCTTAATGTAAAGCATTGTCATTTGTAAACAAATCTAACCTAATACACCCCCAATTTGTATTGATTTGAAAAACAGAGCCATATACGACCAATTAAATATGCCACTAAATCAATGCGCACCTCTCCTTCCTGGCTGTTTCTGCTGTGGTCTATTTAGCTTGCCCTAAATTGTCAGTTAATGACGAGGTGGCTAAATGCTCCCTCTTTTCCGGTCCATATACTCCAGGTCAGGTTAGCCCAAATATATTAATATATAACTAATTTGAGGCCATAGAATGTATAGTTTTTAGCATCTTTATAGTTGATTAGTATTACTTCACTTAAAACCAAAAAATTTGCTTAGGCTTAGGCCTAAGCCTAAGCCTAAGCAAAAAAAATCAAGCCTTTCCAATATAGTATTATTTTATGCACTTTTTATTAGAATACTTTTAATTTAATTTAATTTCTATATACTTTAATGGACTCTAGAAACGTAGTTGTTTTGAAAAACTCCGGCTTAATTTCATGAAATTACTCGTTTGCGAAGAATTTTCAAAATGTGAAAAGTTGTTAAAAGATTTCATGACTTCGTTTTTTTGGTAAATTTTGGTGTAGAAATCGACTACTGAGCAACAATAAAGTTTACTTTTTTGATAGAAATGAAATTCATTATAGCATTCACAACTTGATGATTTATTTTTTCTTTTGAAAAGTGTTTGGAGCCAAGTGGTAACTTTTTTAAAGCCAATTCAGCTAATTTTTATAAACCAGTCAAAAGAAGAAGAAAAGCACTAAAAATAACAATGGTGGGGCAATAGTTGAACTTAGCCGAAAAAAATACGGTACTTATAAAATTTAAAATTCAAATTCTAAAATTTCAAATTTTACACTAGTTTGAATTGCAATTTTTTTTCACAAAATGCCCTGAAAATTGAGGTTCCATAAAAAATACAAAAAAATTGATTTCACATTTTAGCAAAAAAAATTTGAAAAGATATGTCTAAGTCCCTTTCACTGTTTTTAGGGCATTTTGCGAGAAACATGAAAATAACTTATTTTGCAAAATTTCTATATGCCGAAAAATTTCCTTTATAGAAACACAAAAGAAAAAAAGCCTTCTGTTTGTTCTAAAAAAACTTATCCATTTATTCTTTCAGAGATTTACAACAGCTTTTTTGTAGGTTTGTTGTGCAATATTGCCTTTTATTGGCCAGATCTGCAGTATTTCGTGTGACAGAAGGAGGCCAAGCTAAATCAAAAGCGCCAATTATTCTCTAGGATTAATTTCTTTGAGCTTGAGTCACAAGCCCCTAATCCATCTATTAATCTAAAACAACACTCTCATGTCTAATTAAGGTTGGCACCTCCTGCTCTTGCGGGCAATACTTATATTCAGTCATAAGCAATTAATATCTAAATATACTCCCCAAAAAAAACAAAATAAGAAAATCGACGCTACTACTCTATAGGGGTACCCGGCGAAAAAAGTGCTTGGTCCCCCCCCTGATGTTTTATTATGATCAAATTTTTAAAAAAGTGCTTAGTCCCCCCTGTTGCTTTTTTCGCTGCTTTTCGATTTTTTTTTAAATCAAATCATAGACTAAAAAAAAGCAAGCGAAAAAAGAAAATAAACACAAATTTAGAAAAAAAAGCAAAAAAAACATTTTTTTGCCGGGGACCCCTATAGAGTTGAATGGCCAGAAAATCTATGGTTTTAGGTGGAGTTGCTAAATGGGTAAATACCCACCCAAATATTTACTGGTAAATACTCGACAAAATACCCGGCTATATAAAATTCGGGTATTTATAATAAAAAAATTTGCATGTATGTCGAACTCGCACGGGACATTTGATTAACAAACCTGTGATTCTGATGCCGGAATCATAGTCGATCCACTAGAAACTACTCTTAAAACAATAACTCCCAGTTAATTTTCGAATTCCTTGCGAGACAACAAACATTTTAATTCAAACTGGTTCAAATTCTGGGATTTCCTTGAGCGTTGTTTATGTAAACGGGCGTCTTTTAATGAATAAATATCCTAGTTTTTAGCCTCTTCAATGCCTGAAGCTGGAGCTATTCAAATCGCAAGGAGGAAATGTTTTAACGACAAGGAGTATTTTTTTATAAATAGGGTATTTATACCCGGGTAAATACCCGAAAAATAAATACCCGGGTATTTAAGCGACCCTAGTTTTAGGTATATGCATGGTATTCCAAGATTTGAAATTTGAAAACATATTGTTTGTTGAAATACTTTTCGACCCTGAAAATAGCTCCTTTCCTGCCGGAAATTTAAAAAAGCTTTTATTCTCGGGGCTTTCTCATCACTGTTAAATTTTTTTTACTAACGTTTAGCCCAGGATCTCAGCTTTCTTACAACTTATCAACTGACTAAGTAAGATTTCAAAAAGTTGGAGAAAAAAGTTTTTCAACAAAGCAAATTTTTTCGAAAATGTGGTCTATTCAAAAACCTATCTCTCCAACTTTTTGAAACCTCATTTAGTCAGTTAATAAGTTGTATAAAAGCCTAGATCCTGAGCTATAGGTTGGTCAAAAAAAAATTAAAAAGTGATGAGAAAGCCCCGAGAATAAAAGCTTTTTTAAATTTCCGGCAGGAAAAGAGATATTTTCGGCAGAAAAGAAGCTGATTTCAGGGCTTAGAAGTATAACAACCCGTATTTTTTGGTCAAATTTCGCAATTCTGTATTCAAAACTCAGCCATATAATTTTTTTGTGATATACTGCATTTATTCTGATAAACGGGCAATCTCTAATAGCTTATTATTGTGATTGCGATTGGATTGCGCCACTGATTTCATTTAAAACACTCCAAAGTTTGTCACCTCTATCAAAATTTAATGACGCAAAACAAAATGAAGTGATAAAAGGTAAAAATCGGAAAAGCAGATCTAATCTTTAGCAAACATTAGGTGTTGGAGACAATCTTTTGAAGAATCATATGATTTAATGTTCGTAAAATTAGCCACTTCCAAAAGAAAGAACCAATTTTATATGGCAGAGAATAAGTGCAGCAAAAATGTCTGTCAAATTGTGAGTAAATTTTTTCTTCAACGCCTAGTGGTCACCCATTCTTTTTGAAATTCCTGGTGAAAGAGTCATCAAAAAAAAATTCGCACATAAATGGGCACTTTTATATAAAACAAATAAAAATTTTCGAAAAACCGCTGTTATGATGGTTCTAATTTTACTTGATTTTGTTCTCATTTTAAGAAAGTTTTTCAAAGTTTTTAGGTCGGAAATTTGACGGGCAGTCTCTAATAGACGGGCACCACCCAGGGGCACGGCGTGTCAAACACGTCGAAGGGCAAAAACGACACACTTATGTTGTCAAGAGCGAAAAATTCGCAAAAGGATTAAATTTTCGGGTTCTTGTTTCTTGTTTGTAACCTATGCTTATATGTGTCAAATTTTTGGATTACTATATTGCCCAGGAATTGCTCTATCGATTGAAAAAACTTTACCGAGTTGCATAGAAATTCAAAAAGTTTGAACAAAAAAAGCTTGGTTTAACGTTTGGCAGAGTCAAATCGCCAACTTCAAAAGGCTTTACCTCGACTATTTCCGATCAAAAATTTTTCTGGCTGACCATCTGATAGCATTTTTACTCAGCTTTCTGATGGTGTCTTCAGTTGTTCGATTCGCCGTGGATTTTTATATTAATTTAGTGTTTTTATGAAACTTGGCATGTTTTAGTAAGCTAATGGTTCTCATATCTGTGCTTATATAGCCTAATTTGGCAAAATAAATGACAAATCGGAATACTTGCAACTTTCTGGATCAGATTGATCAAAAACAACTGACCAAAGACCAAATAAAAATTTCAAATCTGGAATAAAAAAGTGTCGGACTTTTCGAAGGGTCATTTAAAAAAACAGCAGAAAAATGAGGTCATATTCAAAATACTAGATGACAGAACCCCAATGTCTATTTTGCCTTTCGACGTGTTTGAAACGTGTTTGATGTTTGAAATAAACGGGCATGCCCGTCTATTAGATTAAATACGGTACATGGTGTCTATTTTTACCGGACAACTTAAATTTGCGGCTTTTCACAATAAAAATTTTGTTTGAAAAAGAAGAAGTGACTAACTTTGCATAACAACATTTTATTGAAATCCTGCAAGAAAATAATAAAAAAAAAACAATTCTCAACAAGGATCAATAATAAAACTCATATTTTCTTCTTTCATTCAATGTTTACCGATCTTTCCTGGACTTAGATGCATTTTACGAAAGCTCCTTGAATACGATTTTTCAGTTTTTGGTCATTGGCTAGTTACATATGAGAGACCACACTTCCTGCTAAATCGAAAAGGTATTGCTGAGAATCCAGGAAGAAAATAAATTAATTCTTCAGAAATTCACCAAAAATTAAGTTTGTTCCAAAAAATAACAAATAAAACCTTATTAGACTCCCTAGATTCTTCTCTTTTAAAAAAGTTATTTTTACGGCCACATATTTAAAAATTATGACCGCAAACACATATTCAGACAATGAAGAGACACTCAGTATATTGCCAAAACACGATTTTCGCTTGGTTTTTCCAGTGTCGCCTGTGGTTCTGTGCAGGGCCGCAACTTCAACTTTCTCAGGGGGAGGAGGTTGGCTGTTAATTTGCCTAATTTTTTCGGTCAAGGGGGGAAGGTAACGTATTTTTAAAGGGCGGATAATTTTTTTTGCCTTTTCCAAGCTTAAAAATTTGGGTGCTGGGGGTCGGGGAGTGTAATTACCCCTATTAACAATCACCAGCCTCCCAACCTCCCCCCCTCCTCTCAACTGTGAGGCATTGTCGACAACAATTTTAAGTAAAATTCATGACTTAGTGAAGCTTTGATTAATTGAAAAATATAAATTTTCAAGCACGACAATGGTAGCTGTATATCCTGTCAACAAAACTTTAGTTGTGTGATTAAGCCTCAATAATAGAAATGCTGCAATGGAAATTTGATTGAAGGATGCAGAATTAGGCAATGTTTGATTGCAGACCACTTGCTAGCAGCTAATAGGATAATGATAGGTTGGGTAGTGGGAGAACGCATTTCTCGCCTAACACTCTTAATCCACTGCTCGATTAACTCTAATTTCTGGAGAGACTCCAATACAAGTCGTCAACAATTTTTAAAGTGCAAACACCAAAATACTTTTTTTAGACTCAAATTCAAATAATTTAGACGTATCATTTATTGGCGCTGAATGTATTATAACCTTTTAAATTCAAAATCACCCACTCCAAAATAAACTATTTTAAAGACATCTCCCAGCACCACGTATTGTTCTTTTGGAAAAATATCCATTTCCGCATAGAAACATGTCTTCTAGCAGGAAACGCTTTAAATTAAAAAAATAATCAAAATAAAGTTTTGGGAGGAAACGGCTAAATCGTAATGTACACCCCATACTCAATCGCAATATACGCCCCCGCCCTAAGTCAGTTCGCCTTGGCCCGCAACCTGATTTTTTCCGAATATTTTTATAAGCAGTTTTTTACTTTTTTAAACTGCTTTAAAAATAGAATTATTAACTTTTATTCAAAAATAATAATTGAAAAAAATCAACTTGAGGGAAAAGGCAAGTTGACTAGGACGGATGGGTAGTAGGATGTTGCGATCGAGTGGGGATGTGAGCGAGGAAACTCCTGCAATAAATTTAATTAGCCTTTTTTGAAACAATAGCCACATCTGTTTTACAAACAATTTGATTGCAATAATTGGTTAATTAGCTGGATTATGGGTAGATGTTGGTTGGTAGAAGGTGTGAAAGGTAGTGCCTAAGTTTAGTTGTAGACACAGGATCACATAAGGAAAAACCAAAGACATCATCTGAAAATATGTTGCCTTCAAATAAAAATTTTGAAATTTATTTTAGATCACCACCTACCGTCAAAACTAATGACTTTGTGATGACAGTATGACCGCCCAGCGAGAGTCCCACATGGGAATGGGCTACATTATTTGCAAATATTTGAGCTATCTGACAAGATTTCATGTCATACTCAATCAAATTGGCTGATATTTTGTGGACTTGGTCTCTAACCGCTCTGAATTTGGTGTAGATTTGTGCCGGATTGTAGGTTAGGGCAAATAACTGGAAGGAACAGCAGAGTATGTCGTTCAAAGAATAAAGCACACCAAGCCAATCTTCGCGACGCAGAAGAGTTATGAACGAGATTATTATAGCTGGACTAAGAATGGCCATCATTGACATTAAATAGGCCTAAAATTGATAGCATGGGTTTTAAGTTTTGGCTTTATCAAAAAAAAAAAGATTTTCGGGCTTTACCTGAAAGATTTTGTCAGCTTCACTTATTTTTTCGGCCAATTGGTTGTGAGTAGCCATGGATTTGAGAAGTTTTGTAGAGGTCGAGGAAGAAGGGACACACACCTAAAAAGGTTTTTACACTGGTAGTAACAGACCAAGCAACCTAAAAAAACTTAAATACTGTATTCTTTCTAATATAATGGCCTTCTCTATTAGAAGAACTCTCTCTACTAGACGGGCCCTCTCAAGACCGAATTTTTAATATAAAGTCAACAAAATTTTGGAGGTTAAAAAATAGACGGGCCGGCACGTCTATTAGAGAGAATACTTCTGGGGATATTTCTCGTTGCAAGTAACCGTACGTACAATGTGCCTAATTTTTTTTTATTTTTGACTTACAAAAACACCCACTCATCCTGAGTTGGATTTGACCCCATCGATAACTGTGCGTAATAACTGTATAATATACGAGAAATTCCACAGTTAACGATGGGGCAAGATCTAACTCAGGATAAGTGGGTGTATTAGTGAGAAAAAAACAATGGGACAAAAAGAAATCAAACTTTTTTGGCCAAATGTCAGAAATTAAAAAAAGTTTGTTTGGAGACGCTATAATGATTGCCCCAAATTAGTCAGTAAAAATGCGTGCAGTGTCTTTTATGCCCAAAACTATACCTACCTTAGAAAATATGCGGTTAAATGTGTCCAGTTCCAACGCAATACTTTTGGTGACCACAATAAAAGCACAAAGCACTATATTAGTCACACAAAAACCGTATGCACAGATAGCTGAGTGATTGAAGAAGATAAAACGTTGAAGAGACGTCTAGAAATAATTTAAAAAACTGACAAATTTATTGTTTGTTTCATACTTTGTAGTAGTCAATGCTATATATCTATTTTTTATATAAAAAAGATAGCAAACCACTGGCTGTAGAGTCACTAAATAGACTATGGTGAAATGAGAAATTTGCACTATGGCATAAGCGACATCAATGACCAGGCAAATGATTAGTGTAGTCCTTAAGTTTCGCCTAAGCTTGGTGTGGTCTCTGCAATGGTCGGCTTGCTCAAATGGTGTAAACAATCTTTTGCTGATGGTGCGCAATTGTTTTTTAAGCTGCCAATGGATTAGAAATACCTGAAACAAACTAATCATTACAAAACAAATTGTATTTACCATTTGTTATTTTTGTTAAAAAGGTATAAAAAGCCGTGATAGAGCAAAATTTTGTGAAGTTCTATAAAAAGTGTCCTTCGAAGATGTATAGCTGCGCTAATTATCTCAAATCCTATTAGGTTAGATGCGAAATGGCCAGAGACTAGACTGAGAAGATACGATGACGCTGAAACAGTTGACCATGGTTAACTATTTCACAATTAACTCTGGTCAACAATGTTTCAAATTAGATGACCACTTTCAACTTTGATGATCTGCATCTCTGCCTTTTTTGCGTTGAAGTTTTTTTAGATACTGCCATAGACGGGGTTACTTCGTGATATTAACGGCAAAGGTTAAGCTCGGGACACCGAGATGCAGTAAGTTTTGGCTTACAACGAAGATGAGGTGCCCTTAGATTGTGGTGTCCTTAAATTGCGGTGTCGTCAGTTCTAGTAAGGTTGCTTTTGGCATTTAAGTTTATAAATCAAAGTTAGCGAAAAATGTCAGTTAAATAACACTGTCTCTTCCTGATCATAGGAATTTCAAAGGTTTGAAAGGTGCGCGTTACCACACACATTTTGTAAATAATATTTTCGAATTGTTTTTCGTTTGCATTTATTGTTTAGAAAATAAATTTGTGAATTTCTTCAACACGGGGTTTCAAAAGTCACTTTTGTGTTCAGTTCAATTTAAACAAAACGCCAACGATTTCAAACCAATTTTTTTACGTTTTTAAATAGTTTCATTGGATTTTCAAAAGATTTAGGAAATAATATTAAAAGAAAATATTACAAGAAATATTACAAGTTCACTTCATTTCTTGGTCCTTCCCATTGAATTGGTTACGATATTCTCAGTTAAAAAACTACCGTGTTTGCGAGCTTACGTAAGGCGTTTGTCCCCTTTTCCCCATTTTTTCACGCCTTTTTGAATTTCAAATTTTTTGGCTGTTTGGTGTACAAGTAAGTATTTAAGCACTGCAGAGTTCACTTCGTTGTACTTGCCGTGACCTCGCTGGTTCAATCAATTTATTTATACGAATAAAAAAGGGCCTCTTTATAACTCACAAAAATTTATCTATCCCAATTAAAAGACTTCTTCAGATCTTACCCAAATCTTGAAACACGATTTATTCATACTCGTTCACAATACATAACAAGTGATCTGAAGAACGTTGTTGCTCCTGCTACTGTTTGGCTTCACTTTCATCCACAGCTGCATCCCTCTTGTCCCGCTTCTTCTTTCTTCTGATGGCACTTCGCTCTTTGTTCAGCTTCTTCTTTGACTGCTCTTCCGACTGCTGAGTCTTGTCCGTCCTTAATGGCTGCTGCTGTTCGGCTTTTTCATCATCGTCGGTTGATGGATCTCCAAATCCACAGAGCTTCTGCTTGGCAATGAACTTAGCGACCCTCACTTTCTCAAGCTTCTTCTGCTCCGGCGTCATATTGCGGTGATCACCCCCGATGCTATTCATCCCAATGATCTGGCGTCTGGGAACGTACTGATCAGAGAGCCTTGTCCAATACATGTGATCTCTGCCATCCCTGCCTTCAGTCCATCGCCAACTAGATCGCCATTCTGGATGCTTTTCGAACTCTTCTTGAACTTTAGCAATCTCCTTCTTAGTTTCCGTGTTTGGTGACAGCGACTTCTCCAGAGACACAGCTCGGACACAGTCTTCAGGACTATACCCAACTGGAACGCCCTTTGGAACACGCGGTGACTTGGGCACTTCTTCTGAGACACTAGGCTTGATAACTTGTTTCGTCTGAGACATCGGCTTCTTGACTTCTTCTATCGGATGCTCAACCACTATGGCAACTGACTCTGCAGGCTTCTTTTTCCTGGAAGTTAAAAATCAAATTGCACGCATTATCAGTGACGACTACTTACGCTTTCTCAGCTTCTTTCGGCGGAACAAGCTGTGTTGTATTCTATTGGTTTTTTGTCCAGGCTGACACGTCCCTCCCACTGGTTGCTTCTGTTTTGGCTTTTCTTTCTTCGAAACCACTCGCTGAAGCTTCTCCTTTTGATTCTTCTGCCCCTTCTTGAACAAACAGCGGTTCTTTTTGGTTATCGGGACCCCCATTTTTTTGTATATACTTATACTAACTTTTTTTGCGAGTTTTTTACATCACACAGCTCTGCTTTTCTGCTGTTTATTTCTATAGGCCTATGTTTATGTTATTTATTTTTATGAAATGAAATTCCGTGATCTGCCAAGATCACTTGTTGCGTTTGAAAACAATTACGGAGGGGGGTCCCGATAACCAAAAAGAACCCAAACAGCAGTAGATCAGCAAGCAGATAAGCCCAAGCACAGCAATAGCACCCACGACCGCACAGCTAATCCCAATAATGGCAGGCGTAGACAGCGAACCTGAAGCTGAACGCACTACGACTGATTCCTGTTGAGTCATCATATCCTGTTTCATCTGTTCCGCTGCTTTTTTCTCTTTTGCTAAAGTATATAATTCTCATGAGTAAATTGAACAAATGCCTGGAAAGAAGAGGAAAGCATACCCATTCTAGCCTTTCTTGCAGCCTCCATTTGAAGTGATTTCAACTTCTTTTGTTCTTCTTTAGCTCTTCTTGCTTCTGCTGCAGCCGCTCTTGCATTCGCAGTCTTCGACTTTGGAAAGAATTCAAGACTTTCCACTTTTGCATGACGACTTCTGAGTTTCATAGCAATATACCTGAATGCAAAAAACTGATCAAAGTTTTACCACAGACAAAAATCCAAAAACCACAGACTTTTCTGAACATTCGATATACCAAAATGTAGCTCGCGATTTTTAGTACAAGATCACCAGAGGGATTTTGAAAATTTTAGAGATTTCGGTAGCTATGGTCATTTTAAGCTGAAAAGACACGTTTTTCTGTATCAAAATGTGACTTTTTACTATCTCTCCGCATGAAAATTCAATAAATTCGCATAAATTAAAGTGATATTTCACATACAAATGTAAAAACTTATGGGCTATCACGCTAACGATTTTTTTTGAAGGCTTGTATCAGAAAAACGGAAGCTCAAGATAGATTTAGGACTTGACTGGATAGACCCTTTAAATCCTTTTTCCATAAAAGCATTTGTGACCACCGAATTTGATATCTTCTGCTAGCAAGTGATGACCTATTGGAAAGCCCGAAAAATAGGCAAACTTTATAGTATAAACTCAGACACGAAGACAGGAATAGACCGCACAAACTTAAGCAAAATTAGCTCCAAAAAAATCAATTAATAATCATTAATTTTTCAAATATTTTGATTTCGCGCAAATTTCTCTACTGAACACAAATTCTACTTTTGAAACCCCGTGTTCAAGAGTTGAAACTATTCACTGGTCGAGCTCAACGTTGCTTGACAATGCCAGATCGGGCAAGTTACCCGAATTTCACTGCTCCACAACTGTCACTATCATAACTCGACTTTTATATCAAATAGGACATAACGTTTGAAATTTAAAATGCAAACAAAAAATTAATTCGAAAACATCATTGACAAAATCTATGTGGTCCCGCGCGCATTCAAACCTTTGAAATTGCCATGTTAAAGAAGATACAGGGATAAAGGAGAGACATGATAAAGAAGAGACATCCTTTCAAAAACTAGAAAATAAATTAGTACAAACCATAGAGATCATAGATTGCAGTAACCATGTAGTTTTCAGCAAAAAACCAAGGTTTAGCTGTTTCACATCTACTGCTGTGAGAAACTGCTTCAGCAGCAAATACAACGAATATATTGTAAATAGTAGAGCTAGAATTTTCAAAATTAATCATGTTCAAAAACACACCTAACAAGCTTACTTAAAACACACAGAATTGCAACACGAAAAAGTATAGCATATCTTAGAAATAAGTTGCATTTTTCCAATCTTCCGAAATACAGGCCAGTCGATTTTACAAGTAAAATTATCATTTTTAAAAGTAGAAAATTTTTCACATTTTCATTAGTATATTTTAGTAGATTTGGAGTGTGAAATGAAAACAAAAGAAATTTGAGATATACGGATAGAAAATGGCCTGTTTCTGCTAAAGTCATGCTTCCTGTGATGTCTAGCCTGAGTTTATAGCACTAAATGTTCTTTGGAACTTGTGTAAACAGTCTTTAATAATATATGAATTTTGTTCTTGAATGAAACTGTTCAAAGTACTGATATATAACTATATATTACTATCAAAATACAAGGGGAATTGTCAAAACTGCGCTATTTTGGGGAAATTTCACAGGAACTCGGGTTAAAGTTTAAATTGAGTCATGTTGAAGTTGGCTCTATATGTGTTCGCACCCCTCCCGAAAAAAAACTGCCTTGGTCCCCCCTGTCGTTTTTTTAATAATTTTTCCACAATTTTAATTTTCAACAAAATACTGACATCACACTATTCAAACACCATGCAACTTATAACATAAATAATATGCTCAAACACATTCATTTTCATGGCATTCGTGTTTATTCGAAAAAACTGCTTCAGAGATGTATTCTTGCAAATGATCCTCTGATGTGCCTCGATAACGCTTAATCAAATAAGATCAGTGGAGTAAAACCAAAAAAATAGAAAAAAATTACAAAAAAGGACAGGGGGGAGCAAGGCAAATTTTTCAAAAAATTGCAAAAAAAACAACAGGTGGGGACCAAGGCAGTTTTTATCGGGATGGGTGCGAACACATATAGAGCCTTGAAGTTTAAGGCTAAAGTTCGTTTTCTGATAATCTCCAAAAATCGTATTTAATCTCCGAAAATCGTATTTTAACCACTTTTTAAGATGTTTTGGGCACTCAAACGTAAAGAAAACGTGTTTTTAGGTGGCGGAAAGGCATTCGCAGAAAAATTTTTTCTCTCTCGAAAAAATCGACTTTTTAACCAAAAAATCATTCTCTTTGTAAATGTTGTGGTGTGTGTTCGAAAAATGTTCCTGTTATGCCTGATAATAAAGATGTTCCTGAGGAGGAGTTGAATGAAATTGAAGAAGAAATGGAGTATTAGCGTGGTATTGTATGTTATCGTCGGGTCACAAATAAAGAAATCTGAACGTGTTTTCCGGAAAATGTCTTTCCGCCACCTGAAAACCCATTTTTCATACGTTTCACAGCTTGAAACGTCTAAGAAAGCAGTCAAAACAAGGGCTCTCGAATTCTCCGGAATTCTTCTTTAATCGGAGAAATGTTAATTCTTAGAAATAAGAGCCGAGCTCGATTCAAGATAATGTTTATTCGGTATATTCATGGCAATTCATTCGAACTCACTTGTGTCCACATTTAATTCATCAACAATGGAACTGGATACAACCTCTTCTTTCACTCTGAAGAGGTTTGGCTCGAATAGAAACCTTTAGGAATTTATATTGATTCGAGAAGTGTGGAAACTTTTGATTATGCATAGTTTTTCCTATTCCACAGTTTGGTGGGTTTGATGCCTATCGAAAAATTAAAGACCGCACACTCTTTGATGTACGTAGACTGACTCAAAGTTCAAGTGACCGAACACTACGAGCAACTATACTTACCGTTTTTCTTTGATAGAGCGACACACTGCTGATTCAAAATGGTGGATTTGAAAATGGATTCAAAATAGTTAGTGTTGCCGCTTTATTAGAGAAAAACGTGTATGTCAACAAATTCTATTGGAATAACAATTGAATTATTTCATTTTTCTATAACCAAAATAGTCTAACTTTGATTGACCAGATTATTCTTTTTGGCACATTTATGTGACTTTTAAATTTACATCAGCCGTATACGTAGAGCTCACAATCTATGGTAAGTAAGTGCTAGAATTAAAAACAAGATGGGTTGCCAGATTTAGCATATCACGGCTCAAAAAACATAACTCTCTGTAAAAAAGCGAAATTTTCCAAAAGTCAGCTTGGAAGACCAGGGCAAAAATTTTCGAGCGACCTTCTGACAAAAAAGAGTTTGTGCCCTACGAAACCAACTTTCTAGAAAACTGTCAGAGACTGCTGGAAGAAGAGTTAGCAGAGCAGCAGCAACTTGTTGATTCATTGCTACCTTTAAACAATTCAGTCTTGAACGAGACACTTGAGTCCAGATTGTAATTTTAAAAAGCGGAGCCAACAATTTTCAATTCAAAATTTTTAGCAAAGACCTGCTTGATCATGTAAGAAAATATTAAAAATCAGAAACAATCTTTTCACACGTGTTATCAAGCAAGGTAAATACAAAAATTCTTGTTTTAATTCTATAAGTACGATTTTCAGAAGATGCTTTAACGAAAGATGCTTTAACTTATCTGAAGTTAGTGTTGTCCGCTTCAAAAAATTAAAAAAAATTAAGGTGACCGTTTAATTCAAAAACGGAATCACCCCCAGGGCACATCACCGTACAATTTTGGTGTATGATAGCCTGGTGCAGGTGGAGTGCGTTTATTTGCACTACTCCTTTTGAGTCACAAAGGGCGGTTGTAATTAAGCCCTCGCATTGGATCGCCGCCAATGCTCCCCCAAAATTAGTTTTACACTCAAAATTTAAAAAGTGCTCCACTTGGGCAATTATAACAACCCTTTAAGTTGAGGGGGGTGACATGACGAGTCGCTCTATCTGTTTTTAAAGCAATGTTTACGTTCTCCAACTGGATAAAAAGTTGGAGTGCCGCACCGGTAGAGTAACTAGCTTCTACCCGGTTTTCTACCGAGTGCTGAAAAAATAGTGCAGAGGTAGAAAATGGTAATAATTACTCCGATTTTTGGAACAATTGCATAATCTTCAGAATTGTAATCACAATTGACTTTCGACCCTGAGGTCCAACAGTCACAAATGTCTGTTGGTATGGCACAATTGAATTTTTTGCCCATTTCATATGAGCCACAGTGCAGTCTGAATTTTTGCATTGTTAGGTAAGACCATGGTTTGTTTACCATTTGTCAGGAACCTAGTGGCCATAAGTGGTACTTTAGGAGTTGGGTACTTATCCTTTATCCGGACACCACCTTTCACTACTAGTGATTCACTAGTAGTGAAAGGCTAAAGTACACTATTTGGGGTAGCTCAAAAGTGCGTTTTTTTAAGGGAAAGTATGTCTCAGGCCCTAAAAACGATGGAAAAGGCGGGAGGGAAGGACGTTTTTCGAAAAAATAATTAAATAAAAAAGGAAGTAAAGTTCATTGCAAAAAATAGGTGGGGTCCGGATAAAGGATAAGTACCAGGAGTTGTGACAGAAACTAAACTCATTTTTGAACTGAGTGTTTTCTATCTGGTGATAGCGTAAACTTATGGTTAGTTGTGGAATTTTCAATTTGTAGCTCTAATTCCATCTTTACTTTAGTTTCCCAACTTGGGCAAGTGAATATTTCGTACACTTGTTCTGAGGTGAGGGTTGCATAATATCGATAAAACATGCAACCCTCAGCTGGCCGAAAGCACCCACACCCCCAACCACCGCAAGCATTTTCACACTTGGTAAAGCCGGGGAAGTGTTAGCTTCCTGGTCAAATTCACTTATGGAGTCATTATACTGAGCTTGGCTGCACCTGTTATTGGTGCAGCTTCCAGCGCCTCTACATCTAGATGCGTATTGGATATGCATTGCAAATGCCCGGGTGTATCTCTCGGTCACTGATTTGCATATTTCCGCTACATGAGCCAATCGGAACACAATATTTCCGATCGGTTTTCCATCTCTATCACGCAACAAAAGGCAACCTTTTTGCAACAAAAGGGCCGATTTGCACCAAAAAGGATCCGATTTGCACCAAAAAAGATCCAATTTGCACCAGAACTTTTTTGCACCAAAAAGAGCCGATTTGCACCAAAAAGAAATCTTTTTGCACCAGAAAAATCAATATTCAAAAAATGTTTTCCAAATGCTTATAAAATACAAATTGCACACTCAATATTTTTTGTTCACCGCTTAAAATTTCCATTCTTCTTATCCTCCACGTGGTCGAAAAACGACGGTGGCGACAATACCGGCTTTATATTATACATCGGTGGTGGTGAAGTCACAGTAGTTGAAGTGGGCGTAATAGCAGCTGCTGGTTTGTTGAAGAAGCCCCTCATTTTCAGCACAATTATGGCTACTAGCAGCAAAGTCTGAGATGTGATGGTCAAGAAAAGAAGAATTAGCAGGGTATTTGTCGTGTGAGTTGATGAGCACTGCACATACTGGGCCTTTTGCATCTGCATCTGTTGTTTTTGCCATTGTTCCACTTCTAGTTGTTTCATTTTGTCGAAATGTTGCTCTTCTTGCTCTAGGTTTTTATTGGAGTCGCTATTGGATGTACTGCGAGAATTGACAGTTTTGGGTGTGCTTGCATCAGTGTGATTAGTAGTTTGATTATTGGGTTTAGGCGTAGTGAATGCAGTGGAGGGTGTAGTTTCTGGTGTGGAAGGTGATGCTGGCAGTGCTAGAGACCTGCAAGTCTCGATAGCGGAGAATAGTTTGGCATCCAAGTGGACCTGGCGCTGCCCTTCAAGCATTTCTAACAGTCCATCAAGGTATCGCTTTTGACGAAAGGCATTGGTCTGCAAATTTGATTAGAAATTCAAATTTATTTTAAAGATTCTCAAAGGACTATAGTTTAAGGACCATGGCATGTGCAAAATTTGAATTGGCGGGAGACAGTTCTTCACTCTTTTGTGTTATTTCAAACAACTCAAAATAGTACAGTGGGAGACGAAAGAGAGCTGTCTCCCGCCAATTCAAATTTCGGACATGGTTCTTCATTTAAAAAAACTTTTAGATTAATTCAGCAAAAATGAAATATTGAGAAAATGTAAATTTTGCTACATTCATTTTTGTATTTTAGCGATTTTTCTATAAAAACACATTCTGTAAGTCGAAACTAGGGGATAAACAATGTTTTACTGCATTTTTTCACAAAGTAATCGAAATAAAATTTTTGGTCGGTGTCTAAAACTTTTGCACAAATGTTAACTGAAGAAGTCTTTAAAGTCTTAATTAAATAAAAAATTTGCCTTGTCAGCATAAAAGCAGTTCAAGTCATCCGATTCAGGGTCTGGCCGCTGGTGCACAGGCGAGAGCAAGATTATAGCTGACTTCTCTGCACAAGTCTCACTGTCTATGCCCCATCCTCGCATAAGCTCACGGGCAAACCGATTGTCAATGTTGACATGATGGCTGAGAAGTTGGGTCAGGGTTAGACCACCCGCTACAAAACAAGGGGTTAGCAAAGGGTTGGCTGGTGGCATGGGTAGGTATGGAATAAAGTGGTGTTCCTGAAAAAACACATATATTTTTTTAAACAACAAAAAACTTTTCTACAACTAGAGATTTCTTATGGTCTTTTTCATCTTTTTCTTCGCGATCTTCGTGCTCTGGCTCATCGTGACTGTGGTGGTTATGCTCATTCCAGTCATGTCCATAGTTACTGCCTTCAATAGTGCCTGCCTGCTCTGCTTCAGGAGTAATTTTGGTTTTAGAGATGGCCACTCCTACAGTCAGTCCTTTTCGTTCGCAGTCTGTTTTGCCAAACGTCTAAAATTAGTTACAAGTTACAATTATGCTAATTGGAGAAAACCATTGAGTTCGACTATTTTCATAATGTAAAATGTACTAGGGTTGGGTATACCGACTGCTAAGTTAAAATTGCATTAACTTACAGGTGGTGGCGTAGCAAGGGAGAAAGCAGGGGGCACCTGCCTCCCGTCAGATTTTTTAAAAAACGGTGTAGGTAAAATGGCCAAAAAATTGTCTGGTCCCCCCCGTCAGAAATTTCTGGCTACGCCTCTGCTTACAGGTAACGCAATGCTGGTCAACTACAGTTAACTGTATAGTTAACTGTACTGTACAGTTGACTGTACAAAAATACAATTAACTGCACAGCAACAGCTAACAGTACAGCCCATTTAGCCTACCGATTTTCGACAAGTTATACGAGCTGTGGCAAGTTATTTGTAACTCACCAGTAAGTTACCGTAGTAATTGCTTCCCAACCTTAAAATTACTCTTGAAGCCTTGGCTGAAAGGGCAGAATTTTGTTTCCGTAAAGCTATATGCAAAACATTTTAAAATTTTCCAAAATAGGACGGATATAACAAAATTGGATTTATCATATTGAAAAATACCTAGCAGGGTTTCAACACGTTGGGAGTAAAAAATACCCACGTTTCTTGTTTCCGACTCCAAACTTTTCAAAAATCTCAAAAGTTTGTCTCGCTCTTCTTGAGTTAGCACTAAATCAGGGTCACACACAAAAGATTGGTCTTTGATGCCACATCCTTCCAATTCAGTAGCTTGGCGTGCACTCACAGAGTGTGGGTCAGCTGGTGGGGCAGGGGGCTTACTAAAAGTAATACTGTGGGCGCTGATAACTAGAAAGAGGTTAAGAAATATAACGAATCGCTGGAGAGCCATGCAGAATGTTTAACTAAAATCAACTATAAACCAATAAGGTATACAAGAATAAAACAGAACGAAATAAAAAATAAAAACATAAGTTTTCCAAAGAAGAATTGTGCAAAAAACATGCGTAGAAAACAAAAACCCCACTCTGTATTTTTTATGTAATGGACCATTATTAGCAGATTATTTATAAAATAGTCGTATTTTTGATTTAATGTATGGGAGTTAAGAAATTTTTATTTTTAAACTTTCTTAGTAAGTCAACAATAAAAACAAAGTCATAGAAAAAAATTAAGTTTTGAGACACTGTCTAAAGGGCAGAACTTCGTTTTATCGCATAACTTAGAATCAAGTTTTAACACGTTTTAGACGTTTTAAGCTCTGTTATGTGAAAAAAACGTGATTTTTGAATTGGGAAAGCGGTTTTTGAAGAAAAAATTTTTTGCCAAAATTTGACAAAAAATTTCATTTTCAGACATTTTGGTCATTTCATCTCCACTAAACGATACGTTTATAACCAAACAACTAAACTATAACAATAAACAAATTTTCCTTACAGATTTCGTGCAGTCGATCCAGATTCAGAGACATAAAGAGCTATAACAACGCAATGAATTAAACAAAAGCAAGAGCAAAAACAAGTACACGACTGAAAAAAAAACTAAAAAAAAATGAAAATTTCGGTCAAATTTTGGCAAAAAATTTTTTCTTCAAAAAACGCTTTCCCAATTCAAAAATCACGTTTTCTTCACATAACAGAGCTTGAAACGTTTAAAAACGTGTTAGAACTTGATTCTAAGTTATGCGATAAAACGAAATTTAGCCGTCTACAGATCAAAGCAAAAGCTTAAATCTCTGTTTAAGAAAATAGCAAGTCTTCTAATTATTAGACAAGAATATCAATACATTGCCTTGGGAACGGTTATTTTGCTTTAAAAACGCTAAGCAACCAAGCAGGTAGCCAAAAATCTAATTAATTAAGCTTTACGGAACATTGGAACTTGCTAAATGGCTGATCAGCTAAATCTTGTTATATATTAGGTTGTTCCAAAAGTTTTGAGACTAACCGCGTGAATTTTTTGTCAATTTTTTTTTTGAAATTTGTCGATTTTTTCTGAAAGTATTGTTATTATTTGTTCGTATTGGAACATTCATGTGATATGCTTGCATTGCGTACTCTTCATGGTAATGCTCGTCCGCATGTCGCTGCAACTGTGAAGAACAAGATCGCTGAACTTGGCTGGGAAGTGCTGAACCATCCTCCGTATTCACCTGACTTGGCTCCTTCGGACTATCATTTCTTTCGATCAATGCAGCATTTTCTCAGTGGAAAGGAATATGAAACAGAAGAAGCTGTTTTTGAGGATCTTGAGCGTTATTTTAATGAAAAGCCTGTTAGATTCTTTGTTAAAGGTATTGGCCGCTTGACATTTCGTTGGGAAAAAGTTGTTGAATGTGATGGTGATTATTTTGTTGAATAAAGTGTTATGATCATGGTTATGTGTTATTTTTCTTCTAGAATGTTCCAATACGAACAAATAATAACAATACTTTCAGAAAAAAATCCAGAAATTTCAAAAAAAATTTGACAAACAATTCACGCGGTTAGTCTCACAACTTTTGGAACAACCTAATATTTATGAGCAGATGAAAACAAATGAAGTTTTCGTAAGCCATTTTCTTGGTATTAATAGCTAGAAGTTTTGCTGATAAATGTTGACTGAGCAAGAACTTAGATTTGTGAAAAAAGACTGTGCGGAGACTGTGGTATGTAATTAAGATTGATATTTTTTAAAAGAAAATTATAGCTTCTAGCTTTTGGTTTAGCATGTGTTTAAATAAAAATATTTCCTGGTGTATGGCTTCAAAGAAAAGATATTTATGCTTACATGATTGTATTTGTTTTTATTTTGTGCCTTGTTTTTGTTTTTTTTTAGAAAAAATAGAAAAATAACGTATCGATCAAAAAAATTTAATTATGACAAAAAAGACAATTTCATTCACAATTAAACAAAAAATCAACAAAACAAATAGGTATGTTTGTGTTAGTTTGTTGTTATTGTTTTATAGCCTGTTGCGGCTGACGGGTAAAACGTGAATAAAAAAGCGGGTTACCCGTCGGTCTGCAGGTAAACTGCCTAGTTACATTCACACATGGAAAACGGACATGATCTTTCATTTCAATATTATTTACCAAACATGAAATAATATACAAACATCACTAAGTGTGGTTGACAATAATAACATCGGCGGTAATAATAACATCGGCGGATTTTCTCGTATACACTTATCAACGTACAGTTCATTTTTTTCTATTTTGATAGTCAATAACTGTTAAGTCTAACTGGAGCGTAAAAAACTCATAGAATAAAAAAACTTGAAAAATATTGGTTGATTGCGTTTGATCGACGGGTGCGGGTTTTAGGATAAAGCGCGGTGCCGGTTTGAGGGTTTACGCGCGAGTTACCCCTCTGGGATTTGAACATAGTTTTGTAAACTTGAGCCTGCCGCATAAATAAACTCTGGTATGCATACATTTTTATGCATCCAGAGTCCCTTCCGAGTGATTTGTATCTAAGGTATGTGGGTGTGTGCATCTCAACCCCAAGCGTTGGTTAGAGATGAGCGCACTCACTTACCTTAGACATGATTCCGAGCAAGACTCTTGATCATAAAATGCATGAAAGAGCTTTTTTGCCTAGCTCTAGTGATCAAAATGTAGTAGGACATCACACTATAAAACATTTTAACTTAGGGAACGTCCATAAATTATGTCACGCTGACAGGGGGTGGGTCCCAGCCCAATCTGACAAAATCTGACAGAGGGGGGTTGGGGGTAAATGGTCTTTTTTCTGACAGGAATGTCAGATTTCACAGAAAATTTTCTTGAATAGTTTAAATCAGTTTTGAAAATTTTGACCTAATTTTTTGTGTATTTGTTTATCTGTTTTGCACGTTATATAAAAAATAAATGTATTTATTGCAAAATAAGATTAAAACATATAGTCCATATTGTTATGGCATATTATTATGGCTCATATTTTAAGTTTTCCATTTCTAATTCTTGATAGTTTTCTTGAAGGGCTCGCACTTGCCTCATTTCCTCAGCCAAATCTACTTCGTCTTCAATGACGGTTTCTTCAGGATCCTGGAAATCCATGAAATCCATTTCAAATTCTTGGCAAGCCTTTTCATGTGCATTTTTCCGTTTGACGCTAGACATATAAAGCCGACAATGCTTACACATCATTTTCTCGTACTTGTCTTTCATAGTTGGGCAGTACTGATCAAAGCAAATGGGTTCAGAAAAGCAGCTGCTGAGTGCGAGTCTGTCTGCCGAATCTCCAAATTCAGGTTTTTCATCACCCTCTTCAGCTACTCTTGGTCCTCTTGCGTCAAAAACACATGGGATAGGCGCAGGGAGAAATGATGGTAGGAGATTTGGAAGTTTTACACATCGGTAACCTCCACAGCACCAGTCTTCTCCGCATTTTCGGATCTGCAGTGTGTAAAGACTTTGGCGGACATGCTCTGTGAGCCAATGTTCTCCAGGAAGAGATGGCAATTCCGCGGCATCTTTTTCGATGTAACGGGTGGTCAAAAAGTTCCCGATGGATTTTCAAAGCTTCATTTTTTATCATTTTTCTTATCATATCTCTGATCTGTTGATACCATTTTGTAGCCCTGAAACTCCTCTTTCATTTGATATATCATTCTACTAATACAGTTTAACAAATATGGCTGACCTACGCGCTGGAATAGTTAGACTGCATCAGCAAGATGGAGTGAAAGTTGATGGTCCAGAATATCGTCAAATGCTCGAAAGCAAAGTTCTGCCATGGACTGAGGAGAATATGGGAGACAATTGGACCTTTCAACAAGATGGCGCGCCTTCTCATCGAGCCGTTGAAACTCAGAACTGGATTGAGGAGCACTTTCCAGATTTCATCACGGTTGATTCTCATTGGGGTGACAATGCTGCGATCAAAGGTGACTGGGCGCCCAACTCCCCCCGACTTGAATGTGATGGACTACTTTGGATGGCCGTACTTGCAGTCCAAAGCATGCTCCAAGCCACACAAGTCAATTGCTGCCCTAAAAGCTTCACTGGTGAAAGAATGGGACGAACTTCCACAAGAGATGATCCAAAAAGCCATTGACAACTTTCCAAAACGATTAAAGAAATGTATTGATGCAAATGGTGGTCATTTTGTTGAGTAAAATAAACGTGTGACATGTCGTTTGAAAGAGGAAGAACAGGGCTACAAAATAATACTAAACTTCTAAAAATATGATAAGAAAAATGATAAAAAATGAAGCTTTGAAAATCCATCGGGAACTTTTTGACCACCCGTTACATCGAAAAAGATGCCGCGGAATTGCCATCTCTTCCTGGAGAACATTGGCTCTAGACGTATTTTCAAATATTCCAGGTTAAATTTTTATACTAAAAATTACCATTTCTGACCAAACGTCACAAAGTATTTCTGCCGCAGCTTTAAAGTTCTGCCTCTCTAATTCTCCATTAATGGTTTTGCCTGAAGAATCAAGGTGAGTCAAGGCATTTTTTTATGGGCTTACTGTGATAGTGCTAATATCTGCAGTCTACTTTATGAACCAATACCTGAAGCTCCGAAAGTTGGATATCCTTTCGGCGAATGAAATGGTCTCAAGCATCAAAAAAAACAAGGCCTTAGAAAAAGAAGAGGCGAATGAGTGAGTCAAGACCAAGCTAACACATATTTACGAAAAAACTATTTTGTATGCTATTGAAATTTCAGTATGCAACTATAATATAAAAATACCTTTTGAAAACAATTTTGTAAATTTTCTGAATGATTGTTGAGTTCTTAGATTATTAAACATTATATACAATGTAAAATTTGGAAGTCTAAAGTTGTGTTAGAAAACTGTCAGATTTTAATAGGGGGTGGTTGGGTTCCGGCCCATTCTGACATCTTCTGACAGGGGGTGGGGCAGGGTTCCCAACCAAAATTTCGAAATATCAGGCATGGACCTTCAAAAATCAGGCATTTGTAGTAAAAAATTTCGAAAAATCAGGCACGAGATCAAAAACAAGCCAAAGCCAAAAAACAAGCCAAAAATTCAAAAACACGGAAATTCTGTATTGAATAATTCTGTATTATTCTGTATTAAAGAACGGTAAAAGCAAAACAAACACAAAACGTTAGACAAAAATTAGAAGTGGTGCGCAATGCGCAACAAAGATATGGACAAAATTTTCACTGCGGTACACAATTTTTTTTGAACTTTTTGCCTGATTTTTCAAACCAAAAACTCAGGCAGCGTGGTCAAAAATCAGGCAAAGCCTGATTTATCAGGTAAATTGGGACCCCTGGGTGGGGGGTTCCCAAAACCGGGCTGTCAGTCTGACATAATTTATGGACGTTCCCTAATAAAAGCTCGCCTTCTAATATGTCCCTATATTTTAAATAAAATTTCAGAGTTGGGCCATTTGTAATTGACAATTTCAAAATTTTTAGAGATTTGAAAAAATAAAAGATCATAGACTTTTATTGGCAGATATACGGTATATCGAAAGTATGACTTTTCTGATTTCTTTATGACTTACATGACCTAATCTATCAAGTTTTGAATTCCGTTAAATTGATTTTGAATTATTACATCGATCGCCGAAAAAAATTGATAAAATTTATTTAACATTAAAAAGTATCAGAAACAAACAACATTCAAAAAGAGCTCTATCTATTAAACTGGCTTTGACTTATCAACGAACCATCTTCAGCGATCTTTGAAAAATAAACGAATTATTATTAACACTAAGAAGTCCACGTTAAAAATGTCACCCCTGACCACGGCTCTAAAATTTGTTTTGTTGCCCTTACTATTCGTGTTATGTATCAAACGAAAGGGGAAACTCTAGTGGTTTTGGTTACCTATATTTGTTTACATACAAAAAGGGTAAAAATAAATAAGGTTAAAAAACATTTATCCCTTGGACAGTCATTTAAAAAATGTCACTTTTGGGCACGTTGGGATAAACATCTATGAAATGTTATATGTCAAACCAAAGAGGAGACTCTGTCAGTCATGATGGTTACTTTGGAACATTTAAAAGTTGACAAAAGGTAAATTAAACAAGCACTCTTCAAATAAAATGGGACGATTCGTCCTAACGTGGTCAGGCGCTTACCGCACATTCAAAGCAACATATTTCTATGAAACTTTTGTCGGATCGAGCTGCATAGTATCTTATTTTAAAGTCAATGGTTAGGACTTCCTAGATCCAAAAGATTAGTTTTTGAACAAGTAATATTACGAACAAACGAGCACTCTCAAGAATAAATGGGACGATTCGTCCCAGCGTGACCGTCCTAGGGTTCATAGAACTTTTACGGTATTTGTTATTTACTATAATTTAAATAAAAAATTTTAAAAACCTTGCAATGATGAAAAAATAATTTTTATATAATACAATAAAATAAAACGAAAAAATTAAAAATTTGGTAGTTTGTAGTTTCAATTTTTGAGGAGTGCGTTAATTAGAAACTTTTAATGCTATGTATTAGTGCTACAAGAATATAAAAGTTTTGTATTGTAGTTGGGAATGCTCGTGCGAAAACATGAATTATATTCGCTATTTGCAATATTTAATATTGAAAAAAGTAAGACTACATACCGGATGCGAAAACGTAATAAAAAATTTATAAATGTAATAAAAAAATTTTTTGGAGGCGTATACGCACTTTCAAGCGGTCAAACCCCTTTATTTTTTAACCTCTCAAAAATCTGAAAAATTTCGGGTCAATCTTGAGATTTTCAATTTTTAACTCGATCTCAAGATTTTTGGGTGAAAATACGAAAATTAAAAAGCGAAATTGGCACAGCTTTTGGAACTTAAGAACTACGTGTTCAGAACTACGTAAAAAAAGATTAGCGAGATATTTATTTTGACCTGCGATCATGTACGGTACACATCATATTTTTCGATTTTTTATATTGAAAAAATCTCTGCGAGCAACCTAATAAGTTGTTTCTATGACTCCTAATGCAATTTTTTTCTTTTCTTATACATAATATCTTTGACAACTATAAATTTAACAGCTCATTTTATGACGAACTAAACTATTTCTTGGCTTCACTTCAACAAAATTGCTGACCGATCCAACTCTTGTTGTGCAAACTAAATTTCAAATTTTACTAACAGAATTATATAAAATATAGTTAAAAAGTAATACCATTAAAAGTATTTCTGGTAGATTTTTTGTCCGGATTGATAAAAAATCGTCGAAAAGGTTTGATCGCAAAAATAGTGATTAGTGGACTCATGACTGGATACCAAATTAGTGGTGGTAAAATAAAGGCTATCGAATAGAGAGTAGCTTGCTGCACTGTAGCCACTAGAAATACCATATTAATTGCTACTGATATCAATGGCAAAAAAGCCTAAATCAATAAAACTGTTGTCAAAAGTAGCTATAAGTATTACCTGCATAAATAAAGTAAAAGAGAGTTCTTGGTTCATATCAATAACCCTTCTACTAGTGTTTTTCTGCACCATTTTTTTTACAAAACTGCGTATCCTAAGTCCACAGAACACAATAATTGCATAGCAGAAGAGATTATAAAAAGTTATTGCAGTACAGCAAGCTAACCACGAATTTGACCGCTAAAATAGATTACCGTATTTCCTATATTAAGCGCAAGCACACACACACCCCACCCCCTGATTCAAAATCGGGTTTTCGGCATTGCGTTTTGGCCCTTTTTGATCATTTATCTCAGGCAAGTTACCAATTATTTAACAGCTCATCTTTCTGGCTAAAAAATGGGCGGTAACTTGCCTGAGAGAAGTGATCGAGAAGTGGGTCAAAAACATGATGCCAAGAGCAGGATTTTGAATCAGGGGGGAGGGATGGGGGGTGGTGGAATTTTAATTTGAAATAAGCACCAATGAGTACCAATTGATATCTTTTTCATTTGTGGTGGCAGATAACCCAGTTGAGTGTTAAATTATGTTAATTAGGAACAATTATAGTTCGGAACCCCATCCCCATCCCCCTCCTCCCAAAATAATGTGTTTTTTATCGATTGCTTGTTAAAAGCTTTGTTGATGTCTGCATTCCAATGCAGGTATCAATAAGACCTCTTGTGCCGGTCTTATCATCTCTCACCCTCTCCAAAAACCATGGAGGCTCTCCTCCCCCAGAGCTGTTGTAATAACGCAGCTTTGGGGAAGGAGAGCCTCAACCGGCAGAAGACTTCACTTTTTGATTTTGTATTGGTTTTTGGTTGGGTTGAACAGCCATTTTGTCTAAATAAAATATATTTGTTGAGTGTTGCGTAATACCACTAACACCCATTATTTTGCAGTTCCATCTGCCACTACACGCAAACCCGATAGTATTTCAGAGTCATTTTTGGATGATTTAGGGTCATTTTCAAGTGATTTATCACATTTTTCTTACTGAAGCCTGGCAAAAAGACTCTCTGAATGCATTTCTGATCAATAGTCTTAGCTGCCCCTGTGACCCCTTCGGGGCTTTATATACATTTTTGATTAAGATCCTTGCTCGAACTCATATCTAAAGTAAGTGAGTGCGCGCATCTCCAAACAAACCAAACCAAACAAAAAATCTATAATTTTTACCTTCATTTGACTTCAAAAAGGCTAAAATTTGGTTAAAATAAAAGCCGTGGTTCACTTTTCAAAAAATCCGAGTATGGGGGGTGGTAACTATAATAGTGCCGTTAATTACAGCAAAAAAATGATTAAAATAAATTATTAAAATTTCGGGGGTCCGACGTCCAACAGCGAAAGTACCAAAATTGACGTTAAATTTTTAAATTAAAAGTCTGAGTTAATTTCAGGGCTTGTTTGCGAAAATCGAAAATCAGACAATTTTCGACAAGATATCAGATATTCTGTGTGCGGGAGTTTTTCACATTTGACACTTTTTATATTCTATTTGTGACTGCGAGCTTTTTTAAATTGGTCACTCGCTTTTTAAGTGTTACTAAAAATGTCTCAGTTAATTACAATTTTGCCTATTTGTCACAAATACTGCTTTCATACTAATAAACTGCTACCACAAAATTGTAATCATATTTTTCAAAGTTCACGTTCTCTAGGTTTAAAAAAAAAGAAATTTATCACCGGGTCGGCAAGAGCCCCAATTATGACTTCGTTGCCATTTGTGTTCCAATACTCTCCAACTTTCTTGCCAATAGTCTCGTAATCCTTGGGATAGGAAGCAATGTAGGCTGCACAATTGATTATCCACACCAAGAAAGCGCTTATGCCCAACATTATTGCGTAAATTATGGTGGTCACTTCCATCCCTCTGCAATGTAGTATTTAATGCTAGGATTTTGTCAGCTTTAAGATCGGTTTTTAGATTTTGATTGTTTTACTGGCCTAAAAATAGTTTTGGTCAATTTCCATAACCTGAATTTCGTTACAAGGAAAGTTTTCCATAGTTAACGTTTTTTGATAGTTAATCTTCTTTATAGTTAACGTTTTAAAAATTATTTGACTACGTAATAACATATGCTTTTTCAACTTTTTTTTTAAATTTCTATGCGTTTTTTAGATTTATCACCGAATTTTGGCATAGAAAGCTTATGTTTAGGATTAGGCTCAGGGCAGGCAAACGCTTGTTAGGATGAACTCAAAAAAATATTATAACATTAACTATGAAAAAAGGGCCGAAAAGTTAACGCACCGGAATTTCGCCGTGCCCGGTTTTCGGTTACCTGATACAGGGTGGTCTAAAAACGGCTTTTTGAAACATTTTTCTTGTCCTTTTTAAACTATTTTTTTTCACTCCCATAGACCATTTTGTGATTAAAAAAGATGCTTCAAAAAAAAGGCGATGTTTTTGTTGGCTTTGTCCAAATTTCATCCTGTTCTTTTCTTGTATTTCACCTGAATCCTTGCGACTACAGACTCTGGGCTTGAATGGTCAAGAAAGTGTACAAATTCGGCAGCCCGGCGACTCTGCAGACACTGAGGGAGAAGATCAATAAAGTCTGGGGTCAGTTGAGCGTCAAAACATGCAAGCAACAATGGATGGCAGAGTTCAAGCCAAGGCTGGAGAAGCTTTAAATAAAAAGCACATTCAACAATGTTTCAACAATCTTAAATTTTGTTGTCTTTAAAAGGCCTGTTTGTTAGCCCCGTTTTTTAGCTATAAAATGGCCTATGGTAACGAAAAAATTGAAAAGTACAAGAAAAATGTTTTTGATAAAATGTTTCGAAACGCTGTTCTTTTGGACCACCCTGTAGTTTTTATTATTTTATTAAGTTAATTTTATGTTCATAACAATAGTTACCGACTAACCTACACAACATTAAATACCGATATAAAAATTGAATAGCACATGACCCCGTAGCGATATACAAACCAAAATACCAGAGTTGTACTAATGTGAAACGAACAGCTTCTGATTTATACGCAGCTCGATCATTCAGAAACACCATTGGAATGCCTTCGTAAATAAAATAAACCTGAAAAAGCTGGGTTCAAGTAATTTTTTTTAAATTTATTAATGTTTAAATTAGAGTATTTGTTGCATTAAAAAAATAAGCCGTAAAATTTATACTTTTTTCGATGATGATAATAACGGATTATACATTTTTTGACCATAGAATATCTTTTTAGCCAGAGATTGTGAAGGGCCATAGAATTTTGTTTTTGGCCGTACTCGCTGAAAATCATGTTTCAATCGATTTTTAAGGCGTTTTTGGGTCTGAAACATGGTGACAAAATCTTTTCAGCGTGCGAACAACACGTTTTGGAGAAAAAAATGTTTGGTAAAATTTTTCGAAAAATTCGCTCAAGAAAAATATTTTTTTTGCAAATCAATTATGCTAAACATGACCCGGTGTCTAAATTTTTAAATCGACAGTTTGCACAGCAGAGAAGGCAAAGTGCAGGTTAAAAAAAAGACCTTCTACAGAGACCATAGCTTTTTAGGGATAAATATTTTTATTATCGTTGTTGCAGACTCAAGATCTTCATAAATTTACTACCAAACAATATCCTAACAATAGTCATTTAAAAATGCGTCCTCATCAGATGGCAGTTTATATCAATGACACATAGACAAATCACTACTCAAAAGATAGCTCTGCTTCTCTTCTACAAGATACAGCTGAGAAAGTTTAAATAACAGTCTCTCGTACCTTTAAGTCAAGGCAAAAAATTACACTTTCAAAATTTCAAACGGATCGAGCAAAACTTTTTTGACGAAATTTTTTTAATAGAAAACACTATCATGTCCAGCGTGAAATTTGAGTCAGGATATATAAAGATTACGATCGACTATTGGAGTGCTGAAGTTTTTGTCCTTAAAATCAACCACCTCCGGAGTGTTAAACCAACATATTTTAAACCTCTATAAAGTCGGCCCCTAAGACTTGTAGAGAGTCTGTTAACAGTGGTTTTACTTTAAAGCCAAGAAGGTGTTCTTGTAGCTGAGAAGTGAACAAGTCTTTGAGGTATAATGGCACCTCTTTAACTATTAAACATTTCCATAAATGGCTTTAAAAGCTTACCGGTTCTCCAATTGCAGCAACAAGTAGTGTATAAATGTCAATTATACAGGCTTGCATCAAAATACGACCATAAGCTTTCATTTCATTAGTTGATCTTTTCCAAATAAGCCAGATTAGCACAATGTTCAAAGACATTCCACACACAAAAGCAAGCCAGAAGTTAACAGTATATAATGTGTCAATCATCCAAACTATTTATAAGACCAGTAGAAAATTCTCCATTAAGTTGCTTATATTCTCAACTTAATAAATATTATCAAATGTTAATAAAACAATTGTTTTCGAGCGAGCAAATCCAAAAAAACTACCTTACAATGTATTTTTTGGTGAGAATGCATTATACTCTAAGCATCTAAATTTGAAAAAAAAAAAGTTTCCATGAGAGTTTTTCACAACCTTGGTTAATAACTGAGTGGGATTTTGTAAGCCTAGAAAAGTTTCTAGTAACACAAGACCATAGAAATTTATATGAAAATCTCACTGTTAAAAATCACAAATTTTCAGTGGTTAATAATAGGGTTGGCCTCCCCCCCCCTTCCCGTTTTCGGGGTGCGGGGGGGAGATTGGCCTAAAAAATTTTGCGGGGAGGGGAGGAGCGGGAGGAGGTATAAGGAAAATTCGGCTGAGAGCGGGGGGAGGGGGAGCGGGGGAGGGTGAGGGAGGGAGTTCAATCCTAGTTAATAATTTGAATTCTGTAATTTAGTAATTCCATGTTCTCATAGTTACAAATTTTCTCTAGTGTTTGCGATAGCTAAGTAATTAAATAAAAAAGCTATATAATTAGATTTAGAAAGTTAAACAAACTACAGATAATAATATGTTTTTGTGTAGTTTGCATTTAAGGAAAAACGAAATGTTTCATGGTATACACACGTGTTATTGCATTTCCTATAATAATCGCCTTTTCCTTTAGAAGTTTTTGGTACTTCAGTACTTCCATCGACAATATGTGAAAACTTAAGATTAGTTCATCAAAAGAGTTGTTATAATTAGTCATTACTGTAGTGAGACGTTTTTCAGCCTGTTTTTTTCTTAATCCAATTCGCTAGCTCTACACGACGTGATAATTAAGACATGCGTTAAAAAGTAAACCGAAAACAACATACCATATTTGATTTTTAAGTACCGTATTCTCTATTTAACGATCACTCTCTAATAATAATGTGCATCTCATTTTTCGAGAAGGAATTCAGAGTTAAAGCCTAATTTTTTATTGACGATTTCCCGATTTTTAGGGTTAGAAAATTAAACGAAAGTGTTCGTTTAATAAACAAGATAGCTGTTTTACAGTTAACTAGAGTTAACTGTGAAACACTTATCGTTATAGAATGCAACTGTTAACTAAAGTTAACTGTAAAAATTTTCTTTATTGTTACACTTAACAAAAGTTAACTGTGAAGCAATCATTTAACATCGATTTTTAACTTTAATCACAGGATGTGTCGAAAAAATTTGACCACTGTGCTAAAACAATTAAAATCAGTTTTCTAAAGCAATTTTTAAATGCAAGTCATACTTTATCTACTCATGAAAATAACATTTACAGTGTGTTTAAAAGCCAATATGAATTCCTGCATAGTAAAGAGTGTGAGTTTTCTAAGCATAGCGCCTTTTCTCAGACTCAGCAAGTAACAGAACAGAAAAACTATATGTATAAGTAGAACGATTTACTGCTGCAACCAAAAGTCATACACTGCGGATATTTCCGAAAATTTTGGAAATCGGCCAGGCAAAGCTTTACGTGAACAAACTTTTTTTAGGTGGTCAAGTTTTCTTGACACACCTTGTACATCACTCAGCCACAATCACTACTAGTCTTAAACTTGGGGGTGCAAGTGAGCAAAAAATTCATGATTGCAAACAATTTACTGGTGTCAATAGTGGACTAACTTTTGGAGGTGTAGACATTTTTGTACTGTTGACTATATTTGGTCAAAACTAGTTAATCTATTAGGATACTCACCATTTACTTTATTATTTGTACTAAAAGCATGATCACCTTTCTTCAAAGTACCAAATTCACAATGTTTATATTTTATCATATCTTCACATTCTTTTCGATCTATTATTTTATTA